>BSYO01000037.1:7005458-7180632 GCA_033239525.1 Nepenthes gracilis
ATAATTAAGGGGGTTCCTTCCCTCTTTGAGGAAATATTATATGCGACAGATGTTGAGATTGCCATTATGAGAGACCTATTGAGTTAGGAGTTGTTATTTCTGGAGAGATTATGATTCGGGATAATATTGAGTGGTAATATAAGCGTTTGTGGGCTAATTTCAGCCTTACTTGGGTATCAAGACTGGCCGCCAGCTGACTTGTGCAGATTTGGTAGGCTGACAAAGGGATGACAAGTACCGATTAAGGCAACCGTGAATAGTTATGGGGATTCCTTTCCTATTTGAGGAGATCTTGTACCCGGCGGATATTGGGGCTGCTATTATGAGAGATCTGTTGAGTTTGGAGTTGTTATTTCTAGAGGGATTGTGATTCAGGATAATATTCGGGGTGCTTGATGATTGAGGCTAATGATCTTTAGTGTGTGGGGCGAGTACCGTAGGCCGCCCGAATTGAGCCTTGACCGGCTAGTTAGGGCCCTATTTGGGTCAACAAAAGTATTGATTGAATAGTGGACTCATAGGTCAGATATCTTTTGGGCCTGCCGCTAAGTCTGTAGATTTTTACGCTGGGTTGATTCATTTTTATAATCCCCATCACTATTCAAGGTTGTTTGTTATGGCACATAAGAATTTATTAATTATTTAGGTTAATAAATTTACATAAAATAAATATTATATTATTTAAAAATATCGGAGTTGCATTGTTATGTTATTGGCGCGGAAATAAAGTACTGAAATTCAGATGTCCCCCAACTCCGGTAGTTCCACAACCACAGCTCTGCATCTGCTTGCAGTCGGAGTCAGGTACGGTTTCTCTCCCGTTTCAGAAATGGCGCAACAATTGTCTGTGGGTGTGGGAGATGACTTCCGTGCTTGAATTTCTTGTTCGTTTAACAAGTTGAAATAGGTGTAGAAAACAAAAATGGGAAACTTTTGTTCTGGATCTGCAAACCGGCAGAATATGAGGGAACGACAAGGAAGAGTTTATAAACATGATATTATTAGGGTTTATTAGCTCAATCTTTTTCTCGCTTTTTAAATGTTCGTCAATATGATAGTTGCTGATAACCCCTTTTGCTGCTGAGGACTTCAATTGGTGATGGAAGAAACTACACAATTTTCTGCTCCGGGATCGAGGCACTTAAATTTCAAGAAGTCATTCAAGCTTGCTGTTCGTTCTCTTCTTACGGCTTGCTTGAAGGAGGTAACTTATTTCACTGTTTACATTTTCCTTTTTCTTATCATTCTCTTTTAGTTCTTTCCCCTTTATTGTCTTTCAAACCTATTCTAAGTGGGAAGTTTTTACTTACAAATTATATAAATTTTCCAGCTTATGTAGCGTCAACTTTGATTTAACGCTTGCCTTTCCTCCTCAACTATATTTGTATAAGATACGCGTTTTCTTTTCTCTTCTGTCTGATGGGTGCATTTTAAATTCCCGTTTGAGGTTGAAATACTCAGCATGTTTATTGGATGGCATAAATTCTGACTTCTATTCTTATGATTATTGAAATGGTCTTACTCGCCATTAAAAAATATATTGGATGCCTGTTGATATGATGTTATCACGAGAAAACTAATGGCCTCCCTTAGTTCCCATGACTTTTGATATTCTTGATCATAACTGATACTCTTCTTTAGTTTTGATTATAATGCTCTAGGAGCTAGTCTCTATGCTTGTTGGCAATTGGGTTTTTTTTGAGATTATGATTTTATATCTGCATAATTATTGTAGAGGAAGAATTAGAATAGGTTGCTTGTTTCTTTTATATCCTGTCAAAACAGGGATCTTGGGTGCCCACTACAAGGCTGTGAAATAGACATGGCAATAAAACTTGGGGCCCCTGAGTGGAAAGAAAAAGAAGTAGGTTTTTTTTTTTTTGTTTGGGCAAATAAAGAATTAGTTGTTGGCCCTAATGTTACTTTATTATTGATTTTCCTTTGAAGATGGGCCTAAATGGTTCTAAACAGCAGGTATTGTAGTTGATGATTGACTATTTAGTTGGTTGGATTGATTTAGAGTTAATATGGACAATTTTGTATATTTGTGTTGCCAACATTAAAGGATCCAGAAAATTTAAGAGTAAGAGTTTAAGAGTAAAAGCTGTTCTTTGTTTTAATTACTGCTGTCTGCAGTGGAAATTGGTAATTCTGCAGTTCAATGGGCTGCTTTTTAATTTAACAGGTTCATGAATTTAGTATCTGGGCACCTTAGCCTCTGAAACGACTATCTATCGGTTAAAGCTGAGCCAAATAGACAAACCAGCTTTTGGCTTCTCAAAAAAAAAAAAAAATGTTGCAATGATCTTTTAAAGGTCATTTAATTGTATCTAGAATGTGAGTTTCACTGAGAAATTGGCCTGAGGAGCTTCTTTTGGAAATCAGTGAAATTTTCTATTTCAAAATGTATTCCTTCTCCAGCACATCTAGAAAAGTTCTTACTGACTAACGCCTCTCAAGAAGTTCTAGCTGGGCCATACAGGTTCTTAATATATTTTGTAGTTTTTTTTTTTTTTTTTCCTTTTTTGTGACAATCTTCTTGTTTGTTAGATGGCTATTACTGTTGTAACCAAAGAAAAAAAAGGTGTAACAAAAAAAAAAAAAAAAAAAAAAAAGGCTCTTGCTGATGTTGGAAGACTACTTGATCAACACCTTTCAAATTCCAAGTGGATTGATATTCTTGAGATTACTAATTTGGAGCATTACATGGAAAGGAATGCTTCATTTATTTTTATAATGTTGATTTATGAATTTTTGATATTTATCTTTTCTGCTCATGCGAATCTTTGTCATTTTAAGAGTGGAATTCTGACAAACCTTTACTGGATTCCGAGCTTATTATCTTCTTTCTCTTTCTTCACTTGGTTTCAGATTTATCACAGCCTGGTACTCATCCCACCACAACTAAATTTTTGCTAAATCACATATTTTCATTCTTGAATCATCTTCAATAATTCTGAATTTATTCTAATTTATATCTATTTTATTCCTTAAGAGTAGTTGTCTTTGTTGGTTGTCTTGCATTAGGACTGCAAGAGTGTAATGGTCTTAACTGCCTCAGCATTTTGAAGTTCGATTATCTCAACAATGTAGATATTTTGAAGGATTTGGTGAAATCAAGTGTTCTTTTCTAAATTGCTGCACTTATTTTGAAAATTTTTTGGAACATCATTATCTAGATTACCAAGGGTGGTAAACTAGTGAACTCCAATTTTACTTCATATGCTCTCACCCCATGAGTGATTGTTCCAGTCACTTTCCTTGTACACTCTTCTTTGCCCTCCACTTTAGATGTTAAAGAAATGGCAGGGATTGTTTGTTTGAGCTTGTCATTGGTGATGGTTTTCCCTAGGAAGCATGGACATGGACACAAGACACAAATAGGACACGACACTGATACGCTGACACGTTATTTTTTAGAAATGAGGGCAGGACACTGTAAGGGATGTGTTAACCAAAGTTATAGTTCATTATTTTTTTGATTGATGGATAACACTATTTTTATTATATTAGTAATAAATATGTATATTTCTTGTTTCTTTATCCCAAAAAATTTTATAGGAAAGTACGCAATTGAATTAATATAAATGCGATATGATATAGCATATTCAGCAAATTATTATAGTAGAACAATATTAATAATATAATTTGACAAATTAAGGTACAAGTTAATATAGCAAATGCTATATATTTATCATCATCTGTATTTTAATTTTACTATTTTGTAATTGTAATTATTAGAAGATACAAAATATAATAAAAAAATGAGTCCTAACATGTTGGAGTATGTTATAATTTAAAAAAATTAAAAGAAAATAAGGCACGTGTCAGGACGTGTTTGAAGAGTGTAGGTGTTTAACACATGTCAGATATCAATACTTTTGCATCTAGAGAGTGTCCGTGCTTCTAAGGGTCTTCCACTAGTTTCCTATTGCATTCTGCTGTCTTGATTACTTTCCCTCCTATAATATCTGAAGTTCTGAAATTTTCACCTATTTAAAAGATATTTATTTTGTGTGCTTCATTCCCAAATGCAAATCTGAAGGACTTCTGTAAGGCATTTCCACAGTTTACCCCCATGGAGCACGAACGTCTGTATGGATTATTCATTCAGGTAATTTATCTTTATCTTATAAACTGTATGTGGTTCTCTACTCAGTTATTTAAGATCTATTTATTGCTTGGCATTCTTGCAGTGTTTACCTGATTCAGTGCTACCTTGGTTTTTGTATTCATACATTCAAACTTTTAATTGTTGAGAGATGCTGGTTTTGGTTATGTTGGTAAGGTTTAGGACCCCTGTGGCTGATGGGGCATGACAGTATAGGATTATTTCTGTGAAGGTTTTGCTGGCGGGCTGGTATTTATAAACTTCTAAAAAAATGTGTCATTTAGTTGTTTCCTGTGCATTTTGCCTTACAAAGCTTGACATACTTTCTGATATTCTTTCTTTTGGCTGGTAAGAAAGGAAGCATACAAAAGATTGCAAGGGGTTGCTAGTTGTTATACATTACAATCTGCTCGTACTAAGATAGTCCACATCCGGAATCCTAATCACAAAACCCCTGTCAGGTCCCTAGTTATTTTGTATGTTGAAAATAAAAGGATTCATCTCTTCATCAGTACATGCTCAGTGTAGCAACAATTTCAGCTTTGAAGTTTCTTCACCGAACTGCTGTCTTTTTGTTCTGTGACCTTGATTTAGTACAATGATTGCCAAGAAAGGATCTGTGATAGTTGATGAATTCCTTTAAGAATGCAAAGAAAGGATCTGTGATAGTTGATGAATACCATAAAAATACCTAGACTCGCTAATTTTTCCACACCTGCTGTAATTGATGAAATGCTCTTAGCAGCCTTTTTGATTTAGAAGATAATTTTTTGTGCTGGTTGATGAATTTCATTATGACTGCAATAACGGATATGTAATAGTTGATGAATTTCATAGTAAACCCCTGCGTCTCTATTTTTTTCCACTTTTGATCTAATTGATGAAATGCTGTTAGCAGCCTTCTCAAGTTTAGAAAGTGAATTTTTTATATTGGCAAAGTAAAAATTTTTTATAGCTGCAAAGAAAAGCTTACCATTCTTGAGAAAACTCTCTTCCATGCCCAGCAGCTTATGACGTTGATTGAAAGACACATGTTCTTTATTCTCAGTCGCTTATCTGTAGGATTACACTGACTGTGGCTATTGAGAGCTCCACTCTTCTCTAGCTGTCCTCGTCTTTCTGCTGATGTCCCTAACTCTTTTGAGTTCTTGTTTTGTGATCTTGATTTAACGAGTTGTCAACTTCACAACAGATTCTTATAGAATTAAGTTGAGAAAGGTTGTAAGTTCTATTGTTGTACTCATTACTGCTTTTTATGTATTGAGATTGAAGTTTGTGCTAATACATTATCGTTCTTTCATTGAACTTTGCAGGTCATAATGTCATTGCATGAAAATATAGAGGTACCTTGCCATTTTTATTTGGATCTCCTTTTCCCCCTTCTTTGTATGCATACGTTCTATTTAATCTGCCCTGAATCAGGTTTGATGGATTCTTCATCAAAGATGTCTCCTTAGGTTTGAAGTGTCCATGTCAATTATCTATATCTGGTATATTGTGTTGATTCCAATTGTTGTGTATTTGTATAACATCCATTTGGTTGACATTTTAAAGTTGTGAAATACTAAATCTTCCAAGTTATCTGGGGCTAAGTATAAGGAAAGAATTATTTGTGATTGTAATCCTTGGAACATTGTGAGGAGACATGTTGGGTGAAAAATTCATTTTTTCCATTTCCGATTTCTTTCTTTTTCGGGTGGAGGAGTGGTGTGAAGCTGTACTTTTATGTGGACATCTCATAGATTTATGTATAAATACTTGATTTTACTTGTTTACATGTGTGGTCATATCTTAAAGATTCTTAAAATTTTATGATTTTGTTAATATTTAGGATACTTATGAAAGATATTTTTATTATTTTCTTATTTTAGGTTATCGTTAATTAGAAAATTATATATATTTTTGATTAATCTAGAAATATATGGCTTCTATTTAAAGATCCTAATTTTATTTTGATAAGCTATTGATAAATTGAATTATAACTAAAAGGCTGTGTTTTTCTTTTTTCTCCTAAAATCTTTGTTTTTGCCAGTTCTATATTCTATTATCTGATTTTCCTGTTTCCTTTTATCTTCTTCTTCCCTTTCCTATTTTTCCTACCTTTGTCAAATTTGGTATCAAAGTCAAACTTTGTATTTTCTTTCCAAGCCTCATTGATTTTTACACCATTGCCCACACCTCATCAGCATCACTGCCTAAACCTTGGTCCACCATCACTGTAAGGATCGGGTTTCTAGGGCATAGCATCATGGCATTAATGGAGAAATCGGCCAAGGTAGCAATCTGACCGGATTAAGATAGTTGGCCGGAGGAGATAATTGACTGGTTAGGGTAGTTGACCGGTTAAGATAGTAGCCAGTTAGGATGATTGACCAGGTTGGATAGTTGATCAGTTAGAGAAGTTTATCGAAAGGGATAGTTGACCAATTAGAGAAGTGGACCGATTACGATAAGCTGATCGGATTAAGATAGATGATCGGTTAAGATAGTGGCCAGAATAGAAGGTTGATTGATTTGAAAGATGGTTGCCCGTACTAGAATGTTGACTGGTTGAGAGAGTTGACCGGAACTAGAATATTGATTGAATTATAGTGGTTGTCCGGAATTAGGAAGATAACTAAAATGACCATGAAACCACGGTCTGTAAATGGACAGTAACCACTGAGGTCGTTTGGGAAATTAGAAAGAGACCAAGGCTTTAGAAAGAGATCGAGGACTTAGAGAGTGAGAACGAGAGATAGTGACCGGATTGGATAGAAGACCGGAGTAGATTGATGGCAAGAATAAATAGTTGACCGGTTGGGAAAATTGATCGGATTGACGTGTCGGCCAGTTTTGATTAAAGTCTAGACTTGCCAAAGTCGGAGTGGGTGACCTGCTCCCACTTGCTCTGCCTACTTGTCAAGATAGGGAAAAAGCAGTACCAGATTAGGTGACCTACCCCCACCTGCTTCAACCTACCCCATTGTTTATAAATATTGAATCTGGGGGTTAGGGTAGGGGGTTTAGGAAATCTAAGAGAGAAGCACAAAGGAGAAGAAGACAGGAAGAATTTCAGGTCAGATTTGAGTAAGAAAATTCATGAATCAGGCAAGTGTACTCTATGCCTCGTCTTTGGCTGTTGCTAATTCTTGTCCGAATCCTTAGGGTATTATTGTTCTAATGCCCTTCTTCATTATGTTTATTGGTAATGTATGTTATAATGATTGTTTTCTCATGTTTTATGAAAGAATTTTATGTTCAGTGCAAGTATTATGTTTTATACATTGGATTTCGCCCCATGAATCATGTTTAAATATTGCTGGAATTTCCTCCTTGTATTTGAATCCGGTATTGCCGTAAAAGGCAAAGTTTAAGGTATAGTATATGGATAAAGTTAACCTGCATGTTTTTTCAGGTTGTTTGGAAAATATCAGTTCGCTTATTTGGAAAATTTCATTTGTTGGAAGTTAAGATGAAAGCTATAAGACCAAGGAAAATTTGTATATCTGAATTGCAAGAGTAACTCTGCAATTTGTTATTTGGCATTTGATATTTGTTATCTGATATTTGATAGATGGCAATCGTATGACAGAGATTTGTGTAGAGTTTCTGTCTGACTTGCTGTTAAGAAACTGGATGAAGGATATTGAAGTGACAGTCGAGGACTGCCCTTGGGCTATAGGAAAACTTTTGGTAGCATTTTTGGACCACGGCCCCTTATGCTTAGTTAAAGGCATTACCGCTCATCTCTGGGAGTAGAATAAGAGGGTCGGCCTTAGATTTTGTAGAGATTACACAATCCTTCATCGAAGTCGTCCGCTCCCGTCCTGTCCCTCAAGATGATTGAGTTTTTTTCCGCATGATTTTGAAGGCACAATAACTGAGAATAAAAGTACATCCAGACTTAAAGTGAACCAGTATTCATGAAATCGGCCTTTGATCACGTTTTATGTACATATTTGAAATCGGTTTCTGATCATGTTTTCCAAAAGATGTACATTCGGACTTAAAGTGAACTAGTATTTATGAAATCGGCCTCTGATCACGTTTTATGTACATATTTGAAATCGGCCTTTGATCATGTTTTATGTACATATTTGAAATCAGCTTCTGATCATGTTTTCTAAAAGAAGTACATCCGGACCTAAAAGTAAACCGGTGCTTATGAAAACGGCTTTGATCATGTTTTTTGTTTCCTTTATGCAGCATGCTCCTATTCTTTTTCCTTTGATTTCGTATTGAAATGACAATTATGCATGTCTTTGCCTATTGTACCTTGCTGAGCAATTGGCTCAATCATTACTATTTTTTTTTTACCTCCAGACGAGTAAGAGTTCATGCCGGATGAGTTAGAGTAGAGCCGGACGGACTAGCTAAGACTTGGAGGGCCAATCTAGATTTTGTAGCAGTTTATGGATCGACTATTGATGTACTTTTTGGTCATTTTGGAGACTTTTGTATAATGATTCCATTGTATAAATTAATAGATAATTGTATGTTTCTGCTGAACTTTATGGTTTAGGAAATTTTTGGTTCCTAGTGGCATCTCATAGGTCAAAGGTTTCTCCTTGAGAACCGACCGACCTAGATAAGGTTGACCTAGAATCTTGGTCGGCCAAGATGAGGCCGAATTAAGAGTTTCGGTTGGTTTGGATCCTGTGTGCGCTATTACTATAAAATATTGCATGATTATTTATGTTCATCTCATTACCCATTTGTATTGTAATATGGATGGACGAGTGCTATAGCCATGTAGAGCGTCCGGTCCGTCACACTTAGTATGAATATTGACGGAGGTCATTAGAGGATTATGGCCCGTTCCGTCCCAATCACCGAATACAATTCACTGTTTACACCACCACCATAACAAAACCCACAAAAACCCAATGAATAAAATCCCAGCACACAGTCTTTGTCCTCTTTGAAGGTTAATTTTCCAAACAAATTGCTGTTCAAGAGGTGGCAGAAAAAAATTATACAGTGTGCCGTTGATGAAAAAAAGGAAAAAAATATTGCAAAAGTCTGTTGGTGAAAAAAGTCTTTGAATGTAAGGTGAGAAAAGCCATGGTTAATTTTGTTTTTTCTTCCTTGAACATTGCTGCTAACCAGCACACCAAGTCTCTCTCTCAATTGAAACCCTAGACTCCTTGTTTCTAATTCTTAGATGGAACCCCAATAGGCCACCACCCCATCATCCAAGCCATGAATTTCTGAGTAAAAGATAGAGACTTGAGATTGGGAGAATAAGAGATTGGCAGAAAAAATCAAAAATTGGGTGAGGGAGGGAAATTGATGCTACAACACAGAAAATAACATAAAAGAGAGAGGGGAACCCGTGAGAGGAGAGGGAGCTCATGAAATATTATTTTGGTCTCATATGGCCCAAGTTTGAATACTTCTCCTATGACACACAGCCATTGTTTTTTGTATATACATCAATCTTGATTATTGACTAGTTTAGTCTCATATATCCACCATTGAGTACTGGAACTCACAAAGAGCCCAAGTTAACATATGCTTGTTTAAGGCTTTAAGCCCTTAATCCATCAGCACATGGCCTTGTTTGGTTCCCATGCAATTGGTTCAGGTTGTCTTTCTTGTGAGATGGTGCATTCATTCCCTAGTTACACTTTTATTTTCTTATAACTTCTTCGTTTTTCTTTAATAGTATTTAGTTATCTAAGTGTACTATTTTATCCCTTCCTCAAAATTTGTCATTTACCTATTCTTATCAATTTGATTACTTTTCCATATTTCTTTTATCGGTACCAATTAAATAAAAATGAAACAAAAAACCTTCTTTACGCTTTTCACTTTGTACAGTTTTGATGCATAGTTGGAAAAAATGGTTTGATCCGGACCCGTTAACAACTCGTATCCCAGCATGATCTGAAGTTTTAAACTGGTTTCTTACGCATTATATTCCGATAGAGAGCTGTTTGATTCGTTATCGTCACTAACCAAGTTTTTAGGTCTAGTAGCATCAGGAAAGGCTCCAATAGGGGAGGGCTAGTGCCATAAATGGAAATAAGAGATGAAAGAGAACTCGGGAGGATTCTCTTAGGGACCTCTCGTATGCAAGTCGGTAAAATATGCCAATTAATGAACGGAATAAATATAATGCTTTTGTATAGCTAATAGCTAAATTATAATGAGGGAAAATTTACTAGACCCAATACATTGGCTGTAGAGGCAGAGGCCTTTCTAGGCCATGTATTCCCAGTGTTGGGAAGTTTAGTGGGTCTTGCTGAGATGCCTATTTTTGTGCCATGTGGCCCTTTGAGCCTATATAGGTCTTGGAGCTGGGATTGGGGTGGCAGTGAGTGGGTTATCTACTTTTTGTCGTTAATTTATTGAGGGGTTTAATACGATCATTGATCTCTCACTTAAAGAAAGCTGAATTTTTATTGGTCTCTTGATGTTGCTAGAGCTTTTATGAGTGTTATAAAGGGAAAAAGGGAATGTGGTTTCCTAAATTTCTAAGGTGTTCGAGAAAGAGTGTGATATGCTAAGTGTATGCATAGACAGGGTTTTTAGCCAAAAGAGTTATCTTATTGTCAATTTTAGTAAAAAGTTGAATAATGCCAAACAACTATACTTATCATAAGGAGTTGTATGTATTTGTCCAAGCCTCACACTACTAGCGCCATTACTTGTTATCTCAAGAGTTTGTTCTTTATTTTAATCATGAGTCTCTTAATTTCTTGGCTCTTGAGTCTTGTCTGAAATTTAATCATAGACATGGCTATTGGATTTAATATTTGCAAGTATGTTTTTATATTAAAACATAAGAAAAGAGTTGAAAACCAAGCGGCGAATGCATTAAGCCTTGTCTATCATTCAAATTAATGTTGTTGGGTTTGAAAGTCTCAAAGAAGAATATGAGTCTTGTCTTGATTTAGTAAGATCTTTCTAGTTTTGTGGAGGGATAACCTTTCATTACTAATATTTTCTCATTTCGGATAGATATCTATTTCACGCTAATAAATATTGCATCCCTAAGACATTGGTTTGAGATTAATAGTTTGGCGGGTTTATGTTGGCTGCCTATTTGGCCATTTTGGGTATGATTAGATAATAGAGGAGGTTGAACAATAATTTTACTAAGTTTGAAGAAAGATGTGTCAGTAGACCATTATGATAAACATTGAAAGGGTGGCATAGAAGTAGAAACCAAAGTAAAAGAGAAAAGAATTAATAGAGTAACTATAGTAGGAGAAGAGAGCATTGAAAGAAAAGGGTGAAGATCAAAAGCCATAAAAAAATGTTAGGCCAAATCAAAACGGAGGCTTAGAAAATCTCTTTCATCACAGCCGTCTAGATGGCATGCTAAGGTCTGTGGGATGAACATCATGTGTTGAGCAGAGCAGAGGAATCAAAAAGTAGGTTGCTAGCCGCAGCAGACTAATGGCATGAAAGGGGCGTATCTTCAGCATCCACATGGAGCCTCATGGGCTGTTCGATGGAATTGGTGGAGGACCATGGTTTTGTTGGTTGAGGGAGCACATCATCTCTGTCCATGTGGAGCAATGCCAAGCGTTCGATAAAGAAGGGGTGGATTGTGTGTTTGTTAGAGCTAATCACCATCATCCAAATGGACGAATTTCAGTTGTCTGATGACAAGGGGAGGATTAGGGTGGCTACGCCAACTCAGACAAAGGGCGTGCTTTGCACGTGGTTTCTAGCTTGATCTATGATCCACAAGACACATGTCAAGCTATGGACTAGTAGCTTCATTTAGTTGTAGAATTATAACAACTTTAGTTATACAATAACTATGCATTTAAAAAGCATCTCATTATAATAATAAGGAACCTTAATTAAGCAATATAAATTAGCAGTATGTAATAGAAAGAGGGCAATTAATGAAGTAGCTTTGAGTAGCTCAAAATTGGAGACCTCTTCCTTCTCGAATTAGGAAAACGATCTTCAATTTATTTATTTATTTTTCCTTCTAAAATTTTGTCACCATTCTATCTATCCATTCTATGTGATCTTATTGTAAAGAATGAAACTAGGAGTTTTGAATTGAGTTCTTACAAGATGTGGCTAAGATGATACTTGTTAAATAAGCCAACTAGCCAAGAATAAGAAGCAAAATATTAGTCTTTATACCCCTTTTCTTGTTCCATGTTGTCTTTGGCAAGACGTGAATATGAACTTTGTGTTAGAACTCCAACGTTCCCCTAAGAAGCATGATTCTATTTTTTGTTATCATGGATTGCTTCTTTACAATGGCCCACTTACTCTCCTGTTGTAAGAATTATGATGTTTCAAGGTTGCCATACTATGTTTTGTTGATATTGTCAAGCTATGCAGTGTTCCTAAAATATTGTATCTGATAGGTATGTTCGTTTTACTAGTTACTTTAGGAGAACCCTATGGCACATGGTTGTTGCCAAACTAAAGTTTCTCGTTGTATAGCACTCTTAGATAGATGGCCAAATAGAGGTTTTAATGGAATCTAGAAAATTTACTAAGATGGTTGGTTAAAGAAAACCTTAGGGATTGGGATTTGATTCTTTCTACGGCCTAACTTGCATATAATAACTCCCTGAATAGGTCTATGCACATGAGTCCATTTGAGGTTTTTTATGGTTGCGAACCTAGAAAACCTTTAGAGCTTATCCTGATGTCTTTATATGCTAGAGTGTTCGTGTTGGCCGAAGTATTTGCACAACACTTCCATGACTTGTATGTCGAGAATGATAAACACATGGAAGCAAGTAATGTATCATGTACATTTTGACCTGACTTGTATAATGATATGTTAAATTTAATGTTGAGGTTATGCCATATTTAGATTGGACCAAAGCGATGCCCACCTAGCCCCGTTTTTGAATCGCAGGCTCATAGTGCTAGTTCATTTAGAATTTACGATGGGTTGGATTCAATGGCTATGTTATTAATATTCTATTTCACTTTGGCTTTCACTATACTTAAAGTGTCGAAAACTTAATTGCGTACAAACGGAGCTTCTTCCTGCTTGATGGTCCTTTGG
This sequence comes from Nepenthes gracilis, assembly GCA_033239525.1. Lineage (NCBI taxonomy): Eukaryota > Viridiplantae > Streptophyta > Magnoliopsida > Caryophyllales > Nepenthaceae > Nepenthes > Nepenthes gracilis. Next base: position 7,018,553 of record BSYO01000037.1, read on the forward strand.
TAGTTCTTTCAGATGAGCCTACTTTGCGACCTTACCCACTCCCTCACAATTACTTATCTTGCCTACACAAAAATATAAAATTAATGCTATTTTAAATAAGCAAATTTTTTCTACTAGTGAAATAGAGGTGCATCGCTTCCATTATTGTTTGGTAGGCCGACTAGATGTAGAGTGTGAATGGATTATTAGAGAGACACTCCAACAGTTGGACTTAAATTTATTAGAATTCTATGTGAAGCTATTAAATTTCAATTACCACTAACACAAGCTTACAAGCGTTGAAGTAGGATTGCACTGCCACTTAACTCGTAATTGGAAGATTGAAGACAAGAGTTTTAGAATTCTTATTTGATGGGGTCAAGTTTTAGCCTACCCAGGAGAGTTAATTCGAAAATATCAGAGATTTATCTATATAGATTTGATTTTATTTGTTTATATATTTTGTCATGTTCAGGAACTCCTGAAATTTTATAATTTTGATAGATTCAAGGGCACCTATTGAAAATTATGTTCTATTTTCATTTGTTCATTATTTTAGGTTATTTTTAATTAGAAAATTATTTATGTTTTATGAGCATGGTGCCTCTATATAAGGGTTCTAATTTTATTGTTTGATTAGCTATTGATGAATTGAGTTATTATTGAATGACTGTGTTTGTCCTTCTTCCATTGGTAATCTCTGCTTCTCCCTTTTTTTATTCTTCTCCGCTTCTCCCCTTCCCCTTTCTCTTGTTCTTCCCTTCGCTGTTTCCCCCTGCATCAATGTTTATCACCTTTTCTGAAGGCATTCACTCTCTCTTTTCCCTCATTTTGTTTCACCTTTCTATAGAGTATCTTGTAAGAATGATTGGTTAATGAATATAAATATCATTTGGGTCTTGTTTGGTTGGTTTAATTGGAGTGTCAGACATTGTAGTTGTGGTTAATGAGTATAAATATCATTTGGGTTTTGTTTGGTTGGTTTAATTGGAGTATCAGACATTGTAGTTGAATGAAAAACAACAATTTATTTATCATGTCTTAATACTGGTTTAATGCATGATTGCATTCTGCATCTAAGATGCCTCCTTAGGTTTGAAAAAGTGTCCAAGTCTAGTATCTGTCTGTGGTAGATGCAGTAATTCCATTTGTGGTGGATTTGTATAACTCCCATTTGGTTGATATTCTAGAGTTGTAAAATACTCAATCTTCCAAGTTATTTGGGGATAAGTATAATGATAGAATTATTTGTGATCTTAATGCTTAGAACATTGTGAGGAGAAATGTTGGGTGGAAAGACTACCTCTCATTCTTTTCCTTTTCCTTTTTATTTTGTTTTTGGGTGGGGGGGAGTGGTGTCAAGCTGTAAATCTATCACCCTTTCTGAATGCATTCTTTCTGTCTTTTCACTCAATGTTTTTCACCATTCTAGACAGCATCTTGTGAGGTTGTTTGATTAAATGAGTATGAATATCACTTGGAACATCTTTGGTTGTTTTTGAATGGAGTGCCAGGCTATGTAGTGGATTAAAAACATGGTCAATAAGCTTATTTTTACTCTATTTACTACATGCACCAATCAGATGTATGGTCAGGTTTGAACTACTACTTTTACTGGATTTTGAAGTAGTATCGCATCATTTAGCAGAACTCTTTTCTTGAGATTGCCTTTTGGGAGTGCTATATCACTTGCTGAAAAGTCCAGCCCAAAGGAAGATTATCCAAAGCCAATAGCAGACCAGCTTTGACTGGATCTTATTGAACAATCATCGAGATTCTTTGCTAGCTGACAAGGCTTTTTTTGACAGATTTTTATCAGTGTTTACTTTAACGTTACCTCTGACAATTTCTGACCTTGGCAAATGTTGGAAAGAGCTTAAAGGGTCGGTATCTTGCAATAATATAAGACCATTTGAATAAAAGACCATTTGGGGTGGGCAATCACTCTTATGTGAAAGCACATGTGGCTAGGATTTGAACAGAAGAATCTATTTATTTGTAATTTTTTTCAAAGTGTATAGGGGTAGGCACTAGAATGAATAATTTTGTTACTTTGACCCATTGTGATGCAAAAGTCGAATGCTGCATGTACCCTGCCTTTATGGTGTTATCTTGGAACTCTCTAATGGAGTCATCTTTTCTTACCAATAAACAAATGGAACAAAAAATGGATGCTCTATGTCTGCACTTCGTAGACATGTACCTTGTGGAACCATGAGAGTTACCTGCTCAATTGGGATTCTTGAAATTTTTGAATCTACGATGCATTTAGGCTGAGTCACCCCTTTAATTCTTTTGTTTCCATTTTTCAGGATGAATTTGAGTCTTTGTGTCGCGAAACACAGGTGTGCTTTCTCATATCATCGCTCTATAATTGCTAGTAACAAATGAGTTGTTCATTCAAAGAACTTGGTTGTTAAATTCTGCTGGGTTTCTATGCTTATTACTGCGAATGTTGTTATTGCATGGGTGTGAATGAGTTAATAAATTCTTTAAATTTGTATTAAATTAATGCTTCAAATTGTGGTCTCTCAGGACAACTGTTAAAAGTTATGGAACCTAAGTATCTTATGACTACTGTTTATCCTTTTTCTTTGTGCAAATTCAAAGTCTTCTACAATGAGCAGATGAGAAGGAGAGCTTGCAACATGTCTGTTAAAAGGCACTTTAAGACAAGGCAATGATATGGAACCTTCATCTGTATATCTTGCTTGATCCAATGCAGCACTGTGCCAGGTTGACACTACATACAACAACAAAGACTTGAATTCATCTGAGTGAGGTTGGCTATATTGGCCTGCTCTTGCATCTCACTCGATTTTGTTTAGTATTATCTAAGAGTATAAGTAATTTCAACATGCCTGGCCATGCACCTAGTGACAACAAATTCCGACATGTAACTTTGGGTAAACAAGTTCATCTAATGTCCTCCCGCTGCCTAGATCATTTTCTAGAGAAACATAATACTTAATACCCTTCCATTACATGCTAATCTCGGCCTTAAGTGTAGGTGGCTTAGAAATAAGTTGATTTGCTTCATAAATGTCACTATTTATCATGATTCCAGCTGTCACTAGATCCAGCATCTAGCAGACTCCCAAAATAAACTGTTAAGTGCTTAAATGTGCTGGATTATGGAGTTTGGAATTGAGGAAACAAGTTCCACATTGTCTAGTCCAAGTCTGTTAGCCAAAGTAGCTCATGTTTCCACACTGTTCTCCCCAGTCTGGAGAAAATTTGACCTTAAATCAGGTGGTTCTTCATCTTAAATACGGGGAGAGAGATCTCCAACGTTGAAAGTTACAGAAATATGGTAATATTTGGGAAGTTCCAACTTGTATGTGCTGTTTTCGACCTTTTCTAGAAATATGAAAGGTCCTTCCAGTCACGGCAAAAGCTTGCACATGTGAAGGTAACATTTGTTGTCTCAAGGGGATCCAAACTAGATTACCAGGCTGAAAAGAGATGGACCTCCTATGTTTGTTGGCCTTCTTCTTGTGAAGCTCATTAGCCCTTTGAATTGTGGCTTGGTTTCTTCATGAAGCTGTTTCATGAACATTGCTCTTTCTCAGCTTTGAAGTTTACTTGATAATCACAATGTAGACGAATCAATTCAGTAGGGGTGAAAGGATTGATTCCCTACACCACTTCAAATGCTAATGCTTAGTAGTGTAGCTTAACACCGGTTGTTTGTGAATTCAGCAAGAGCCAGCTCTAGGTCCCAATCCCACAAATGCTTATTCACCATTCCCCTCAGGGAAGTTGTTAAGGTGTGATTGGTGACCATGGTTTGTCCATCAATTTGGGGATGACATGTGGTGCTGGAAAGGAGCTTTGTTCCAGGCAATTGCCTTAGGGTTTTCCCGAAATAGCTTAGTAACCTTGAATCCCAATCAGATACAATGGTTCTTAGAACTTTATGTAGGCATACGATTTCTTTGAAATTTAGATCAGAAATATGGTTGGCATCTTCTGTCCTGTTGGTTGTTACAAGGAATACAATTGGCCATCTTGCTAAAACGATCAAAGACTACCATGCTTGAATTTTTCTTCCTTTGGGTGTGGGGTAATCCCATAATAAAGTCTGTGCTCAGATCCTCTCATGGCTGGTTATGGATAGACAGAGGTGTTAAAGTGTGGGTTGATGTTAGCTCTTTGCTTTGTGACAAGTGATGCATCTCTCAACAATGGAATGGTCATCCTTGGCCATTTTAGGCCAATAGAGGTATTTTTTATGCATGCCAAATGGCCAGCTAGACCACTTCCATGGACATCATGGATTAGCAGCTCCTGAATTGAGCTCTGTGACACACATAACTCGTCTTCTTTGAAGAGAAACCTGTCTTGCAATAGAAATTGATTGCAGGGGGCCCCTCTTACAATCAGAATGGATGGAAGAGAAGTTCCAATTGCTTTTTTAAAGTTCTTTAAGCAATTCAAAGCCAAGAATGCGAGAATCTATTGTAGAGATCATTGCATATCTTTTGGAAAGAGCATCAGGTACAACATTGGTTTTTCCAGCTTTGTATTGTGAAACAAAGGAAAAATATTGAAGGAACTCAATCATTTTGGCATGTCTGCTATTACGTTTGTGCTGATAGTTGATGAACTTCGAAGCTTCATGATCTGAATGAAGAATGAATTTCCAGGGCCAGAGATGACGCTCGCAATGGCCAAGAGCTCTAATAATGGTGTAAAATTTTGTTGTCATATGTTGAATAATTCTTCTTAGAACAAGTTTCTTGCAAAAGGAAGCTAATGAATAACGTCTATACCCATGCTACCAGCATCACCCTTCACTTCGAAAACTTCTAAAATTTTGATGGTGCAAGAAATAGGGCCTCACAAAGCTTCTGTTTGATGATTTCAAAGGCTCATTGAGCTGCTGGATTCTACCCAAATCAGTTCTTCATGCGTTAAGTGATAGGATAAGACGATCCACAATGGTGTTGAAATCCTTCACAAACGTCCAACAAACATAATTTAGGCCATGAAAACTCCTTACATCAGATTATAATTTTGTGTCTGGCCAGCTATGAATAGTCTCCACTATGCTTTGTTCTACTGAAATTCCATCACAAGAAACAACATACTCAAGAGAAAATGATGCTAGAGGCAAAGGAGGTGCACTTTTCTATTTTTGCATAAAGATTTTGTTGCTTCAGTACCTCAAAGACTTGACAAAGATGATGGAGATGCTCAAATATATTGCTGTACACAAGAAAATCATCAAAATAAAACCACAACGGAGTGCTTAATAAAAGGTCATAGTATTTCATTTGTCAACCTCATGATGGTGCTTCGAGCTTAGACAACAAGCTATTCATATTGTCTGCTCTTTGTTTTAAAAGCAGTTTTCCATTCGTCACCTTCCTTCTTTCTGATCCAATGATTCCCACTTTGGAGAATGATTTGAGAATGCCTTAGAGCCGTTTAGTTTATCCACCATATCATCCAACTAAGGAATGTGATAGTGATATTTGAGTGTTATCTTGTTAATGCCTATTTACACACATTCTCATGGAGCCATCCTTTTTCGGGACAAGGAGAGCTAGCACAAAACAAGGACAAAGAATTTCTCTCACATTCCCCTTTCAAATTATTTCATTGATTTATCATTGCGTCTGTTTAGCTTCCTCCTGATGGCACCAATAGATTGGTCGATTAGGTGATGGAGCACTGAGTTTTTGATAATTTTGGTGTTTAATCCCTCATAATGAGGGAATCCTAAAGGGTAAAATTCTACGGAAACATCTCGCTGAATTCTGTCACAAGAAGTTGCACCATGGGGTGAAGGATTCTCTCTTACTCATTTTCTTTTCAATGCAATATAAGGCATAAACTGGATTTTGTTTGCTAATGGACCTTTCTACCCCGTTTTCACTTGAAATCCTTGCTAGTGTTTCCTTCCTCAGGTTCACTTTTGTGGCATAGGGATGGGATTGTTGGTGATGATGTGATGTGTTTGTTGTCCTTATGGAAGGAATACATGTTTTTACGCCCTTCATGATCTACTTCTATGTCAAATTGCCAGGGTCATCTGAAAGTAGATGGTACGTGCCTATGGGAATCACATCACAAAGCACTTCATCTTTTTAAGTCTTTATAATGGAGAATGAAATCAAGACGTGTTTTATTTCCTTGATGTTGCTGCTATTGTTCAACAATTGAAGCTTGTATTGTTGAAGATGATATGTACTGGGCAGCTAGAGTTTTATTCACCAAGGTCATTGAAGCAATGTTTGTGCAGCTCCTTCCATCAATAATAAAGGAACACCCCTTCCTTGAATTGTGCAATGAGTCAGAAAAATATTTTCCAACTTATCGTTCCCTTGGATTTGAGGCTTGAAAGTATATCTCTTCGGATTACTGAGGGTTCTGCATGGCCAGCTTCTTCAGTAACCACATCCTCTTCATCAGTTGTCTCATAGATTGTTTCCAAATTGCTATTGTTCTTGTTCCATTTCGTCATCAAATTGCTGGATTTCTATGAAAGTTATATTTCTTCTACTCAGGCAGTCAGCTTGGAGTTGCCCATGACCATGACATTTGAAGCATTTCCAGGATGAGTGGCCTTCTTGAGGTTTTAAAATCTTCTTTTGCTTATCTTTCATGGCACTAGAGCTAGAAGTTTCAGCTTTGGAACAGGAGTCTCCCTTGAAAGGATATTCCTTTTGGTTGAAGTATGGGGGTTAACTTCTTCCCATGCATGAGCTGCTTTTCAACTTTCAATGAAAGCCTTCTAACATCATCAGAAGACCGATACTAATGCAATTCAACCACGTTAGGTTTTTTGTTCAATCCATATGAAAAACTAACAATGATTTGTTCTAGGTGCTCATGAATATCGCATTTCATTTGGAGCAGTTCAAACACCCTAATGTATCATGCTATTAAGTGGCTAAACTGTCTTAGGTTAGTTGACTTCAAGTAAAGATCTTGTTTGTGATTTGTTGGGAGAAATGCCCTTTTCACAAGCTGCTCAAGTTTTTCACAAGACCTAATCCTAGCTTGTCCTTCTCTCTCTCTTTTAGATTTGATTTTTTCCCACCACAAGCTAGCATCTCTTTTCATCTCAAGGATAACTACTTTGAATCTTTTTGTATCATCATAATTCTTATAATAACAAACTTTCTCTATCGAATGAAGCCAATCAATGAAATTATCAGGGTTTAGATTATTTACAAACTTAGGAATGTTCCCCTTGACATTATAATCCATTTCTTAAGGCCGATTCCTCCTTCCGTAATTGCCATCATTGTTCGACTCACTTCCAGATTCATGAGAAGAATCGTCTGCACTCTTGGATTCAAATCTGTTGGTATTTGCCTTGGGGAACGATGACCTATGGTTTGCAGCACTTCCTGCATTTGAAGCCTCAATGCTGCGATTAAATGCTCAATTTGGTTAATGTGAGCATGTTCAAGTAGGCCTCTTGGAACTTGGGCATCCATGAATGGAAATTTCTAGGTTCAAAAATTTATAAATGTATTTCACTCCACAAAACCAAATTCTATAACACTAATTGATGTGTTTGGGATTACAAATGATAATTTCAGTAATGAAAAAAAGGAAGGTGAGTTCACCACTTTAGCTCAAAGGTTAAGCCACCAGCTAAGAGTTGAAGGACTGAATAATTACCAAGGATCCCCCAACTGTTGGATAAAGAAATGTGATGACAACTCTAAAAGTTTACTTCAAAACGATCTGATTTCTTTGCAAGGCATCAACCCCCTTTACATAAGCAAAGAAGAAATACATCAACATGACTGACAATGCACCTAGGGACAACAAATTCCAGCTTATTACTGGGAAAACAAGTTCATCTAATGTCCTCCAACTACGTAGGTCATTTCCTAGATAAACATAACAGTTAATAACTTTCTGTTATGCTAATCTTGGCTATAGGTGTAGGTACTTCATAAATAAGTAGGTTTGCCTCATATGTGTTGCTATTTATCATGATTCCAAGTTCCCCTAAGGTCAGCTGCAAGTGGATTCCCAAAGTGGAACATTAATTGCTTAAATGGGCCAGATTATGGAGTTAGGAATTACGTCAACAAGTCCTACATTGTCAAGTCCAAGTCTGTTAGCTAAATTTGATCCTGTTCCCGCATCAATGACAATAAAAATCTCACCATTTGGATTCTATATCTTTCCTGCCATTTTTCAAGACTTATGCTTATTATTTTAAGTGTTACATTCCTCTAGTCAGATGCTTTGATATCCATAGGACAACTTCATTGCGTTGTCTTTGCTTTCAGGAAAAGTAAGCCCCCAAAACTTGCCGATGGTCATTGATTTCATGAAGAACCACCTTAGAGGTTTAGAAGTTATCTACTACTCTTGCACATTGCAAGCTATATAACAGTTTAAACTAGGCTGATATATCATGAAAATTATTGAAATCTAATTGGGAACAATATAGCTGAAGATTCCATAATTGTGTATAATCCTGATTTCTATTGTTATTGATGCAGGTATCTTGAAGATTTATTGAGATTTGATTATTTATTAGACTAGATTTATTTATATATTTTGTCATATCTCGAGGACTTTTGATATTTTGTAACTTTGGTAGCTCTATGATATCTATCGAATATTGTAATTAGTTATTATTATTATTTTATTTTAGGTCGTTGTTAATTAGAAAATTATACTAGTTGAATGACTATATATAAGGATCCTTATTTTATTATTTGAGTAGCTACTAAGAATTGAATTGATATTAAAATGTTGTTTTTCTCTTTCCTTCCATAGGTGATCTCGGCTTATCCAATTTGTCTGTTATTTTCTTTAGTTCTCCCCTAGCATCTCTCTTTGTCTTCCCTTCCTTCTGTTTTCTTCTTCCCTTCCCTATGTCAATTTTAGTATTAGAGACCAAAGTTCAAATTTTTTTATAGAATTGTCACCTATAAAAAGCCGTACTATAAAGTCCACATCATTCATCAAAGTCTAACATAAGCCCTTCATCGTCCCACACATCATCAAGTGAAAACCTAATCCAGCAAACAATCCCTAGTACTACCTCTTTATACTTGTGATTGTTTGTTTGCTGGGTTTTTTTAATAAAGAGAACTAAAAAAGTAAAATAAAAAAGGGATTTGCCAAGCACGATTAAAGGCAGTAGCAGAAAAAAGAATTACCTAGAATTTGACGTTTAAGACAAAACAAAAAGAGAGAGAGAGAGAGAGAAGTTTCTAAAGTAGGAGGTTGAGAAAATTAGTCTCGATTGCTGCACTATATTTGACACCATCACTGGATTTCTGTTCCATCAGCATAACCATTGACCAAGATCCATCACCGTTGCTTAGATCCTATGAAATCAAAAACTCTATCTGCCTCCTTTATTTTTCTTAATCAAAGACCTAACCCACCACCACCGTATCTTAATGCATAATCCTAACCACAACTTTTTAAGAAAGAGAAAGAGAGACTTGAGTCTGGCAAAGTGAGAAATTGAAAAGGGAGCAAAAATGGAGCAAAGGAGCTGTCGTAACCTCTAAACCTGACAACATTGTACAAGAAAAGAGGGAGTGTATGTTTGTGTGAGTGTATTTTGCAAGAGAGAAAGCAATATTGGAAGTTTGAGTATATTTTTTTTCTTTTCTTTTGTATCTGCTTTTGGGCATGTTTGAATTGGGGCCCAAAAATCAAAAAAAACTTCTATATATGCAAAAGGAGAGAATTTTAGTGGGTAGGTTACACGTGAGGTGGAGGTGCTACCCTATGTCCATCCTCCACAAAGGCCATGTCTGGTTTTGCAAGTTTGGTAAAGTCACACTGATGCATTCCTTCTGGTTTATCTTTGGTAATACCCTTGCTTTTCATTGATAATATTTGTCTTATCTAAGTGTGATATTTCATCCTATTCCAAAAAATTGACCTTTATCTACTTTGGTACGTTGGTCACTTCATCATATTTCTTCTATCATTGCCACGACACACACGCACATACAAAATCACAAAAAAGCCTTCCCTTCACCCTCTTTATTTCAGATAGTTTATCTTTATAGTAGATACTTAGTAGTATTGCATTCGGTATTTGCTATACTATCTTAATAGATTAGCAATATTTGTGTGTATTATTCAAATTATACTAATTCCCCTAATAAAAATAATTTTTTATCTTACAATTTGCTTGCGTTTATGTACTCATTTGATTGCTCTAATTTTTCAATGATCTTAACAACAATAGTCAAATTGGTATTGCACGTACTTGTGTAGTTGTATTATTTCCTATAGCACTGATGACCAATATATGAATCCTAATAAGCTTGAAGCCTTGAGTGAACGGTTAGCCTAGTTACCACTAAAGAACAATAATTTTAAAAACGCATCATAGCCATTGAAATTGACCTAGCTGTCAATTGTTCTGAATGCCTCAATTGAGAATTTCTTCTTGTTAAATAGTAAATTTCTTTCCTAATTACATTTAATTACAGTCCACAACCTTCATAATTTATCCCTCAATTATAATCAATTGTAAGTAATTACAATTAATTACAATAATATTAACAAAGGAAACTATATATAAATTTATGATAAAGAATATTGTGCTCATTTCGTTGACATCTCACCTTAAATTGATGTTGAACGATCAAGAAGTATCAATTTGTCAGACATGAATTAATGTTGGTGGCAAAATAAAGCCTTAATAAAGACGTTCGCTAGTTGAAGATGAGTAGAGATGTGAGGAAAAGTGATTACATATTGATTAAGTGTTGTATGGATATAGTAATAATCCACTTCAATAAGCTTTGTACGCTCATCAAAGATTGGATTGGAGGCAATTTGAATAGTACTAATATTATCAGCAGAAATGAAGAAAGGATTAAGTTGGAGAATTCCAAGTTCCCACAACGAACCACTTAACTAGTCAATCTTCGAGCAAACTGAAGATATAGTGTGGTACTTAGACTTGGTTGAGGATTTCGACACTCAAGCTTGCTTTTTAATCTTTCAAGAAATAAAAGTATTACCAACAAATATACACTAACTAATAATTGACCAGAAGTACCATTTAGGTAACGAATGATACATTTCGTTGCTGTCAAGTGTGAATGTCTAGGTGCTTGCATAAATTAACTCACTTGTTAGACTGTAAAAGAGATATCAGATAGAGTGATTGCCAATTAATTCAAACTTTTTACCAGTTGCCGATACATAGAAGGATTGCGATTATGTCATGTCCCAAAATCGAATTTCCTATTTTATTTGCATATGTATATACCTTTAATACCCGAAACTCATCCAAAATCTGACTTAATCCCAAGCCAAGTTGGAATGAACAAACCAAACCCAAAAAAAATAAAGACCCTAACTCATAACAGGTATAGGACCAAGTTTGAACTATCTGTCTAGTCTCCAACACAATATAAAGTCTGATAAGAATCTAAGTCACATCTGCAAAGAAAAAGCATTTAACAAAATTCACATCATTGCAATAAGCCTGTCATGTCCAAAGTATAGAGAATATTCTGAGATAGCAATTGCCAAAATGAACAAATAATACACCATCCTCAATATGCAAGTCCTAATACAGATCAAGTACAAATTCGGATACAATTTCAAATACTAATACAACTAATTTAGATCTTCAAGTCACCACTCATCTGGAGCCTACAAGTCTTCAAGTCCTCTAATTTGAAAGGGTTAGAAACATTTGCAAAATGTGAGTTGAAAATTCAAGAAGTATGTTTATATATATATATACACAATAAATGCAGGTATACAAATTAGAACAAAGGAGCAAAAACAATAACATGTGCGAAAATCCAGTACATTTCAATGCCCATGTGTTTCAATATCCAAACATGTCAATGTCTAATTAACAAATATTCAAATATAATTTCATACACGAAATTCATAGTCTGTATACGTATATCAATAGCCCAAATATACGAAAATCATCCAAAAGTCTGGATCATAAATCCAAAGGTCGAAATCCAAAGTTCAAAGTCAAATCTAAATCTAGATAAATTCGAATAGTGGTTAAAACATGCTAGTCTAAAAGTCAAACATCTTGATTATCAAATCAGATGTATATAAAGATATCAAAAATTAAGAAATGCTAAAGTCTGAGAATTAAATACCAAAAGACTAACTAAAAGGGAGGGTTATGCGTTTTATCGGTAATCTTAGGCTAAATTACTACTATTTAGACCTATAAACGGGTCGTCTACATATTCTTCCCTATAGACAGGGTTAATTGCTACTTTCTTTTGCTACCCTTGGATGATAGGTGCAATCTTCAAGTCTATTTGAATATACTAGGACTTTGAATATATTGTTCCCCTCAGATTCTCGTAATGGTTTTCAATAGAAGTGTTAAATTAGGGGATTCTATAACAAAGGTCTAAAAGGTTTACTTTCAGAAAAGTATAAAACTTCAACTTTGGAAAAGTATAAATACAAAACTTTTTACTATGTGAGAAGGTACAAATATCAAATCAAATAACAAAATAGAGTTCGACTCGAAGCATATGCATGGAGTACCACATGCAAGATCAAATGGACATTTTTCATGACTTCATTTCTACAAACATTTCCATATATAAATATAATACTTTAAATATTTACTCATTTTGTACCAAACAACTAATCTTCTCAAATATTTGCTAAATCCAAAGCAAAACCTCAAAATCTTCCGTGAAAAACATATACATGCAATAATATTCAGAATGGTTGGTAAATGGTTACATGCATGCATCTCGAACACAATATGTACACAAAACTACAAAGAATCTAAAATAGACCCTTTGATCTAGTTGATCTGACAAAATGAAACTTCAAAATCACCTTCATTATCTTCCTCTCTCTTCTTTGCCTTGTCTTTCTCTCTCATCATCTCTTCTTCCTGCAAAACATGACCAAAAATAGTATTAGTGTAGCTTTTATAAACAAATCGGCACACGAGTGCCGGTTAGGCATGCATCAGGTGCTGCTCAAACCCTCAGGCACACACAAGTGCCACATCAGGCGATCATTCTGCTTGAAACACGCACGAGCATTGTAGGAGCGTGCTTTAGGCGCCACACAATTTACCTGAAACATGCATGAGCGCCCCAGAGGCACTCATCGAGCGTGCACATTCTGCCAAAAATGTGCATGAGCCCGTTCCAGGCGCATATCAGGTGCTAGGCTTGTTGCCTATATCCAATTTCCATCAAATTTTTATCATATAATTATTTTCAAATTCATCTAAAATAAATTGATAACATTAGAATATATAATTAGAAACCAGGCGTTGCAGATTAAGTCGCCTTCCTCTTTTCATAGTTTTAAATTAATCTCTATATGTGTAAGAATTGAGTTTTTAGCTTGAAGTATGACCAAAGTTATAATCTCTAGGGTATATTTATGTTGGTGCAAAAGATTGCTAATAGGTGTAAGTTGTATCTTAAGGCCAAGAAAATTCTATAGGAAACCAAGATGTTTCATAAAAAAGAATTCTTGAGATGCTGTTGCAGCTATTCAATCAACTCAGGATCAAATCCAGTTATGACAATATCATTCACATATATAAGAAGTATAATGATTCCATTAGCGGTCTTGCAGTGAAAAAAAGTGAAAAATCAAATTGACATCGAGTAAAATTGAAGTCAAGAAGACCGGTATAAAAATTTTGGAACCATGCTTCTGGGGCTTGTTTTAAGCCATACAAGGAATGCTCGAACCTATGCAAATCATAAAAGTAATGAGTGGACATGATGGAAGGTGGAGTCATATAAATTTCTTCCTTTAGATCCATGTGTAAGAATGTTTTTTTAATATTTATCTGTTGAATGGGCCATCCTTTTAAAGTAGTAATAGCAACAGTAGTGTACATAATAGTCATTTTAGCCACTGGCACAAAAGTCTCTTCGTAATTAATATTGCATTCCCGATGATTTCCAAGTGCCACCAATTGTATTTTATATTTGTCGATAGAATCATTAGATTGCAACTAATATGTTTGCTTCTAGATGGACATGGTACGATGTCTTAAGTGTGCTTGTCTTGAAGTGCTTGAAGCTTGTCTTGCATTGTTTATTGCCAACCCTTTTGAGTAGAAGCTAGAGAATAAGATGGAGGTATAAGAGTAGTATCCTAAGATGCTTGGTGATTTGTATGAGAAAAATTATACCTATCGGAAGGATTAGTAATCTGAGTGGACTTTCAAGATGTAAGTGCAGTGGAGTTAGATGCCGATTCATGATCGCTAAGACGCTGTAGATGATGTCTTTGATAGACAAACCCTTATTTAAATTGCTTAATAGGACAAGACATGTCATTCAAAGTAAAAAGGATGGCTGAAGTGGAATTGGAAATGACCCAAGACTAGAAGTAATATTGCTTTCAAAGAGGACAACATGGCAGAAAATACAGAATTCGTTGGTATTGGCATCAAAACAGACAACCCTTTGTGCGTATTGCTTTATCCAAGAAATGCACTCATGGTAGCCTAAATTGCAAGCTTGTGGCGTTAAATTGGTGGTAAGTTGATAAAGCAGATACAACTAAATATATGAAAAGAGTGATACTAGGGAGCAGCTCCAAACAAATGATAATGTGGGGAATCATAACTCAAAATTTGTGTGGATAAATGACTGATTAGATATACAGTTGTAGATAATGCCTCTATCTAGAATTTTGTAGGTATGAATGAATTGATTACAAGGTACGAATAGCATCCTAAAGATGCTAGTTCTTCCGCTTGGTGACCCTATTTTGTTGTAGATTGTAAGATTAGGAATGTTGAGAAAGAATGCCTTTTGTGGTTAGTTAATCCTGAAAGTCTTTTGACATATATTCTCCCCTATAATCTGACCTTAAGATTTTAATATTTGTCTAGAATTTTGTTTCAACTTATGTGACAATGTTTTGAAGACAGAAAATACCTCATCTTTTGAATGAAGAAAATGAACCCAAGTTAAACGGTTATAGTCATTAATGAACGTCACAAAGTTTTTGTAGTGAGCATGGAAAATAATTGGACTCATACCCCATACATCAATATAAATAATCTCAAAATTTGTGAAAGCATGACTATTGGTAAAGTTTTACTTCTACCAATTTAACAAGAAGCATAATTAGATGGAACCGAAAAAGATGAATCTTTATTGTCTAGATGACCATATTTCATAATATAAGTCAATGCTAGAATTGAGATGTCCCAATTGTTTATGTTAGACATTACTATTATTAGTGACAACAATTAGAGCTAAAGAAGTAAGGGTTGGAATAGGAACCTGAATAGGAAATAGACATCCCACATTGGGATAAGCTCTACTTCATATCTCCATTGTGGAGTCTTTTGTGTTTTAAAACGATAGAGAAAGCATGAATCATCTCATCAAAGTATGGTTCTACTAGTGAATTGGAAGATAGATTAATTAAATTGAAAGGATGACGGATTAGCTAGTGGCTGATTTCTCCAATCAATTAGAAAAAAAATATGAAGGCTCGTTATAGTGACTTGTTTCTCCATTTCTTTTTCAATAAATTTGCAGTCACAGTAGGCAATTTGGATATAGATCTTTTTGGATAGGAAGACAGATTAACCAAATCGAAAGGGAGGTATTAGGAGTGGGTGGTTTCTCCAATCAATTGAAAAATATTATGGCTACTGACTCATTTGTGCGTTTATTTTTGGATAAATTTGAAATCACTATTGGTAGTTCAGCATATAAGTCTTTTTGGTTAAATCTTGTTTTTCATAATTGTAATATTGTCACACCTGCAATTATGACTCTGCCATCAGTTTCAGTTTACTATGTGTATTGACTGATGATGGATAATGAGCCTTTGTAAGTCCTATTTTTATTCTAGGTGGGTCACACTTTGGATACTGTAGAGCAGCTTGTGGAAGGACAAAATCTGGACCCCTTGTTTTCCGATAAGTATATATGTTTTCTTTGAAGTTATCTACTTTAGAATGTTTTGGAGTATTAATAGTTAGACAATCTTTTATTTTGTGAACACTCTAGTTGAGGTCTATCAATTTCTTGGCTTCCTCAATTGTGAGCAATTCTAGTTGCAGGCTATAGGAAGGCAGTAAGAAAAAGCACTATAGAGGATTGTATCAAACTTGAATTGAAACTAGGGTTTTTAGTTTCTTTCATGCCTTCCTATGGCCTGCAACTAGAATCGTGTGGGTGGTCATGATTTTAGTTTCTTTTATGCCTTTTTATCTTTTTGATAAGATAAATTCTGCCAGGCCTTTTTTTGGGTTGTGGAATGAGGGCTTGAGTATTTAATTTTTGAGAATGTAATTCTCTGGATGGTATGGGTGGTCATGATTTCTTGTACAGGTGATACCGATTGGTGTTAGTTTCAAATATATTTTTCTTTTACTGATAAAAAGAAAATAATCAGCTGATATCTCTTTCCTGAAAGCCTTTTGTTTTTGGACACATCTGAAATTGTTTCTCTAATTAATGAAGTGGTTGAGTGATGTAATTGTGATTGCAGCTTGTATAGAAAATATCTAAATGTCTGTCAAACAATTGGATGGCTGCAAGTTGTTTTGTGGATTTTTGGAGGGCCATTGGCTAGCATGTTTTGTGGATTTTTGGAGGGGCATTGGCTAGCATGCTTAGATAATTATTGCTGTGTAACATTAAGAACAAGAGATGTGGCAGAGGAATGAACAGCATTTTGCAACACAAACGTGGTACCCAAAATTGAGACATGATCTCCTTAGTATCTGATTAATATGTTAGTTCTTACTCTTGAGAGATAGGTACCTGCTGAGCTGGAATACGGGTATCCATCATGCCCAGCTTTTTACATATTGCACTAAACAATCCTTCTCTGTAGAAAACTTGTGTATATCACACTTAGCAATGTTTTGTCATGAAAAAGCTGTAACAACATGACAGTCTGCCTCAACATGCATAGTTCTTGCATTTGTGTTTGTTTTCTTGTACTGAGACTAAGATTTTGTGGCTTTTGTTTATTTTATAATTCTATCTCCTGCAAGAAGGTCTAATCCGCATGCTTGTTGGCTGCAAGCCAAAGATTGACACCTGGGTGCAGCATTAGATTTGGGAATTTACCCTGCTTCTGGCTTTTCCTTATGTTGCCTATCTCACATGGAGAATCCTCCAATACCAAGAGATCTGAAGTTTAAATGTGGTAATGCATCTTTAGCTCATTTAAGATGTATAGTGTCCATTTATACCATGGTAAATCCCTACGTCATCTTATATGTTTTAGGCTTAGATTTCGAGGATTGTGTAAGATGGTCAAATTAAAAAATGAGAACTAGAAATACTTCAGAGGGAGAGATAGGGAAAATATTTCTGCAAAAAAGATATTTATTTTTGGGTTGTTCTTAAATGTGGATTATATGGTGTTAGAATATAATGTTAGAATATATTTTAAGATATTGCTACAGAATATTTCTTAGTAAGGATAATTTAGTATTTGTACTATATATAAAGAATCCTATATATATGTTAATAAAACCAACTCTAAGTATGGGGTTTTCTTTAATCTTACTCTCCCATAAAATTACATAGTGATGTGTGCTGTAATATGAATTTCAGCCTGAAAGATTTCGGAGTGGGTTCTTGGAACTTTTAACTCGGATCTTGTATATCACAAAGCAAAACACGAGTTTAGAGGTACGATACTAATTATTTGACTTAGCTGCTGACATTCAAGTCAATAAAACACTAGTTAAAGGAGAATGCCCATGGTAGAAAGAGCGGAAGAATAGCTTTTAGAGGGTAGTGCTCCGTGCCTTAAGATATTTTAGGGACAAGGTTGTCTAGAGGACATGCTCCCAACCTCTTTTATGTGCAGGATTAAATGTTGTAGGGCTTGTATTTTTACAAGTTCCGGAAATATGAGATGTAGGAGTTCTCAAAGATTAGTAGGTGATCAAATTCCAAAAGTAAGATGAACACACCTAAGAGACCCACATTAAAGGTCACGGAAAACACTTGAGCCCAATGGTGTTCAACTGCATCTCAGGAGATGTTCTAGCTAGAGAGGCCCCGTAGGACATTGTTTGTTGCCAGAGCTTTTGCTCGATGACAAATACGGACATGTCGTCATGATAGTCCAACTTTGCAAAATGACCCAAATGGTGAAATTACCTTGAAAGAGTTGAAAATCAGTGTCAAGGGGCAATATTCTAACTCCTCATACACTAACCTCCAAGAAAATTGTTATATTAATATCGATTCAATCCGAGATCTTTTATGTGCCCGGCGAAGCAATATCTTCTAGATCCATTCAAATCCATGGTGGAGTTAGTGCTTCCTGGTTGGAAAGACGTCAACAATGAAGATGCAAAATAGATTGAAAATGTTGCAACTCGAGTTCTCCGGGTCCAAAGGAAGTTAGGTCGTGCAAAGGTATGGATTTTGCGCTAGTGTTGCTCATCCACATCTGACAACATGGGCATCTCAAATCTCGAATAAATGTGCCAAGCCAAAAACTTATTAGTGCCTTTGAAAATCAGCCCCTCTTTAGACATCAAGGATAGAATCAAAAAGAATGAAAAAATGAGTCTTTGGATAAGAAGTGACTAGTCGAATCATCCTGACTGGATGGACAAGTGGGACGCCTTTCACTATGAATTCTAGGTTAGTCTTTCCCTAAGAAATTCAAGATGTCCATGGTGGAACTGTATGATGGAAGTACTGATCTAGTAGATCATGTGAATTATTTATATACAATTCTTGGGTTATGAGATTTAGGGGATGCAACACTATCAATGTTTCTCTGAGACATCAAAAGGAGATGCTTAGGCTTGATTCTACCATCTAGAGCCAAATTCAATTAGATCCTTCCAGGAGCTCTCCACAAACTTAGTAGTGCAGTTTGCTACTAAAAGAAGGGAGGAAAAATATCCTTGGCATCTCCTTGGAGTTAGACAGGCTTTAGGTGGGTTTGAAACATTACTTGTTATGCTTCAATATTAAGGCAAGGAGGATCCCTAACTTCAATGATGAAGCTAAACTCAACATCCTTATCGCGCCTGTACAACCAGGGGCTTCTTCTTCAAGCTTATACAACATACACCCTAGACGTTCACAGACTTAGAGGTAACAGTAAGGACTTATATCACTATTGAGGTGAGTAAGCATGGTGCAAGAATCCTAAACGATCAAACTCAGATCTTTGCCTCACAACCAAAATGGAGTGTCTCGTAGTAGCCAACATTGATCGAGATGCAAACTTGCAATCTGGAAGTGTAAGGTGTAAGCTGAAGGTCTTTTGCATATGGAAGAGGTGATGACAAGCTTCCCATAGTTTGTTCCATCTCTGTGGCAGCATTTGTGCCGGTAAGCAGTCATCTATGCTACAACAACCTTAGCAATCTTGGAATTGCACGTAGTTGACCAACTCCTCTTTTTGAAGGAAGAGTAGTAGGGAGAGTTGAAGCAGTAGTGGTATTGCTTCCAGTGCCATAGAATCATTTCATCCTCCTTCGAATGTCCTCAATTGAGTGATAGCTAACATGCTTCATAGTGTCAAGACATTGCCAGAACATCGATCTGTTCAATGGAAGATGCGTTGTGCAAGCCTCTAAGGTTTAAAGACCTCTTTGATGGCACAGAATTTATTGAGCACCAGCTACAACCCTTCAAAGAGGCCTTGCAAACCGCAATACTATGTGCTAACGGAGAAAAACCCTTCTCTCAAAGAAGGAAAAATTTCAAAGCAAAGCGCTCAAGATTGACAACTTAATACATGATTTCTCCAATTCGCAGACGTAAATGGGAAAGGAATTAGAGTAACTAGGGATCCAACCGTAATTAGTGTGGTTCAAATTGAACTAAGGCTTGATAGCTTGTTAGATAAACATCCTGAAAGCTTGAATTCAACTCTTGAGAGGCTGGGTGCTAGTGATGGGTCTGGCTAAAATTTGAGCTGATCTAAACCCACTGACCTTGTGTTAAGTGTGAGATGATAAATTCAGATATTTAGAAATTGAGCTGTCAACCACTTGAAGCAAAGACCAGGCTATTATCAATTGGCTTAGATTTGACGGCTTAAACGATATGCTTGATGATTGGGTGACCAAGTTGCCGAACAATTGAAAGAGTTAGGATATAATTGTACTTGGTGCAAGTCGGTAAATTTAGATCAGAAATGGTAAGTCAAGGAAGGGTAGATTATAAAAGTAGATAATTGACCCTTCATACTTAGTCAATTTTAGACCCCCTGATCTGACTTATTAGTAAGTTATATATCCATTCTATTAGAACTGCTAGAGCCGTTCATTATAGTCAAAGAGGCCGGCACTAAAGGAGGCTCGACACATCCATAATCTTCTAGCAATCATTCAGAATTATCAACTAAGCCCACGTGTATAAACGTGGTGGTTAGATTTTGAAATTAAGGAGATATGACCTAATATTAGGACTATTGTCAGCAAAACTGTCTAGAAATGCCCACTAATTCTTGTTCATAAACATGATGGTTAATTGTAAAGGTACTAACTCCCCACAAGGAAATTAATTACTAAGTAGATGTCCATAACTTCTCAAAAGGAAAACGGTTAGTTATAGGAGAATACTTAATTGGCCCCAAAATAGGCTTAATGCTTCTATAAATACCATAAGGGCATCTTGACCCAATTATCTTTTGATCTTCTCATCTTTTGATTGGGCATCTTATGATTGATTGATCAAAGCATCTCTCGCATCTAAGCAACTTGAAATATGCGAGATAGCAATCTTATCCAATTTCTCACTTGTGAAAACACAACACGACCACACTTAAGCCTACATCAAAGATTTTAGGAGTTTGTGCTCTAAAATACTTATGTTCCCAAAACTTCACATGGAACCTAGTCCTCTAGATTCCTTTACTCTCTTTTTTTCTTGCTCTTCTATCAAACATCTCAGTTTGATAGTCATATACTAACTTGGGCATATGAGGATAACCCGAGGAGGGTCTTATACCTTTGAGCTTTTGTTCGTTTTCTCTCTCTCCCTCTCAAACTCATCAGTTTGATATCTATATACTAATTTGAGCATCAGAGGATAAATTGAAGAGTTAATCTCATACCTTTGCGCTCTTATTCTGGTTTATGGTGTGTAGGATACGAGTTAAAAGATATAAGAGCTTGCTTCGAAATCTCTTGACCAAAATTCTAGATTTCAGGTATGCATCACATGGTATCAGAGAAAAGGTTACTTCTTAATCTTAGCTACCATTGGGTTTATTTTACATAGTAGATGTGCTTCCCCTATTTGAATTAAAGTCCAAAGTAATTTTATTTGTTATCCACAATTGATGCATCACTCAGAGGATTTAGGTTAACAAAAAACCTTGATTTTTGTGCTTTTAGAGCAATTATGTAAATTAGAGCATTTTCCTCTACTATTTCTTGCTCTTGAAGGTCAACTTGATGATTTTCTAAGATTCCCGTTGAGTTTCAATCTTTTTCCTTGGTCTGTTGCAGATTTTCTTGATTTCTTTGGTGGTGGTCATGTGGTGCATGCTTTGTTCTAGTTTTTGCTTTGTGGTGTTTGTGGGTTGTGGATTCCCATTGGTACTTGTGATGTGCTATTTGAGGGGTTTGTGATTCGAGTTCTTTGTATCCGTTTGTATTATTTGCTATATGATTTTTAGATTCTGCAATTCGTGTTCTTAAAGAACTATTTTTGAATCTTTAATTGTGTTCTACGGTTCTTCATTACTATGGTTTTCTGTATCAAATTTCTATTTAGGCCAAGTTGGTCGCTGTAAGAGCTAGTGGCTGCCATAGGTGATTAAAGCAAATTGGTGATTTTGCACAGTTTTGTACAGTTTGTTCGTACATTCAATGTAATTTTCTTATTTGTTTAGTATATTTTTGTTTGCAATTAGTCACTCGTTGATTACTTATAGATATTGAATCCGCCTCGGATACTTTTGGTGGAAGGGGCAATAATGAAAGATTAATTTGTTTAATTATTGTAGAGTTGGTCATATGCAAAATAGGTATTGGCAGTTACATGAGAAACCTTCTACAACTCCTAATGGGAATGCTATTTTTCTTGTTTAATCCAGTTACCATGCCACATCTCTCCAAGTTGGGTCATTGATTTCAGTGTCTCTGATCAACTGATTAGGATTAGAAGTATCTTATCTAAGCTATGTTCCACTATTCTTGAAGTCACTTTAGCTAATGACTCCTCTACAAACTTTAAGGAGGATGGCTCTGCTTGTTTGGCACGAATATTATGTCTTTCATTAGCTCTTGCTGAATTTTCTATTTATTCTATTATCAGTTTCTAATTTTATTCAATACAATAATTGTTATGTGGTATTTTTCTCCAATCATTGTTAATTCTAGGATGGTACAATGAGGAGGATTATCCTCTATGTCGCTATTAGCTCTAGGATCTCGAAAGGTCCTATAGAGGATGGTCAAAGCTTCCCTTTCACTCAAAAATGTGTCACACCCTTCCACGGAAAAACTTATAAGAACACTACATCACTAACCTTAAATTGTAGGTCTCCTCGTTTTTGATCGATGTAACTCTGTTGTCTATTTAGGGCCACCTAAAGATAAACTCGAATCAAGCTGATTTTTTTCATGGCCTCTTGCATAACATTAGGTCCCATAATCCTCCGATCGCTGACGTTCTCTCGCCTAATTGGTGAAAGATGCTTTCTCTTATAGAGTGCCTTGAAAGGAGCTATGCCAATATTCGCTTGATGGCTATTGTTATGTGCAAACTTTGCCAGTGATAGATGGGAATTCCAATTGCCTCTAAGATCGAGTATAGATCACAACATATCCTCCATGGTGTAAATAGCCCACTTGGATTGTCTATTTGTCTTTGGATGAAAGGCTTTGCTGAATCTGAACTTTGATCCCAAACTCTAGTGTAGACTTTGCCTAAAGCACGATACAATTCATGGGTATTTGTCAAGCATAATAGTGATTGGAATCCCATGCAATTGTACAATCTTGTTGATGTATAACCTTGCAAAGCCGTTCAACGAAAAGTTGACCCTGATGGCTAAGAAGTGAGCTGATTTCGTCAACTAATTGATATTCATCTAATCTGCGTCATGACCACTTGTTGTCTTTGAAAGTCTGTAAATGAAGTCCATAACAATATGCTTCCACTTCCAACTCGGAATGGATAAAGAATGTAGCTTCCTAGCTAGTTGTTGATACTCCGCCTTAACCTGTTGGCATATCAGGCACCTATAAACGTGGTCCACGACATCTTTCATTCCATTCCACCAGGAGATTTTCTTTAGATCCTAATATATCTTGATGCTACCTGGATGTATTGTATATCTGGAACAATAAGCCTTGCCAAGAATCTCCTTTCGCAGGTCCTTGATGTCTGGAATGCATAGTCGGTCATGATACTTCAATATACCGTTGTCTCCGAGGTGAAAACTTGCTTGTGCCTCACCGCCTAAGTCACCATGGATCAATACATGCAAAGGATCCTCCTGGTGTGCCTCCTTGATTTAATCGATGAACATTGGTTCAACATGTAGATATGCCACCATTGCTCGAAATTCCTTGACCTAGAACCACTAAATATATTCTAAGTCTTCAAATTACTTAGCAAATTTTGAATTCCTTGAATATCTCTGTTTTCTAAGTCCTTAATTCTTCAAAAAATCTTATTTATCTTATACTATGAAGTGGCAACCCAGATCAAGTCATCGACTGCATACCCAAATCTTCACGTTGATTTCCAAAATTGTGTGAATTATCATCAAAATAATTTAATAAATAAAACATTCATAATAAATTGTAAATACTCTTCACAATTATAACAATAAAATAATAAAGTCCATCATATATCATCATCAATAATGAGGACACAAAACTTGAAAACAACCTCTCAAAACCAGCATGTCTATAGAAGTAAATAACCACCAATAATGAAATAAGAAATCTAAGCTCAAAGATTCTCATCGTGCAAGCAACTCAACGAAACTCGATTAATGGCTAGTTCTATCCATTCTGCACTAATTTGGAGCTAAGATGATGTAAGAAGTGAGCAAAACGCTCAATATATAATAATATCTAACGAGGATAATAATAATAATAATAATAATAATAATAATAATAATAATAATAATAATAATAATAATAATAATAATAAATCTCAAGCTAGTAAATAATAGCAGTTTTATTATGACAATCAATGCCATAAACAATGCTTAATGTGATAGTACTATTTGAGAACCTTGCAACTTAGTCATAACATACTCAAACATGATCTCAATAACAAGTGGATTCCAAGAAGTTGAATAGCAATAAGAATGACTTGGATTCTAATGAATTCGAATATCAATAAGGATGATATGGATTCCCTAAATCCGAATATCAATAAGGACGAAGAGATTCTTTCAATCTGGATATCAACGTCAAACTCAGGAAATAACCATGATATCTTAAAAGACATGCACAAATGCCAACGAAGCCCAATCAATATACTACGAGATCTCCAAAAATCGTAGATACTTAGGTCCTCCCATGGATTTTTTTCAAAAATCTAACTCCACACGAGGTCACTATTATATAAGATGACAAGAATCTCCATGGACTTTATTCTGCCATAGTGAATCAATGGCTTTATATTTACGCCCCATCGGCTGGGCAGTCCTACGAGGTCTTTGACATCCATGGTCTCTTTATTATCCCTGCATTCCTCCTAGAAGTTATAGCCATAGCATACTCATACCAGAAGATATAAGTGATCCTATATATGATTCATGGATGGCATGCTCAACACGAATTAGCCTAAGTTCCACTATAATTAATAGTTCATTAATTATTCTTATTAATGATTATCTTGGATCGAGAGTCAAATAATATCGAAACGAAACATTGGGATGTTACACAAAATATGGTAGCCAGGTGTAGAATAGAATTTGAATTTTGTGTTTTGACACATTTTATATGTGAAGTGATGTAGATTTGATAATTGCTTAATTCTTTCGATGGTGAGAGTTCTGGAGCCTTCTTGACTGTGACTCTATAACCAAGCATCTATCCACATCGTGTCAAATTTGGTATTTTTGAGTGTACAGGTGTATAGAGGTAGATTATCGCTTTATTTTCGAGAAGTTTCTGTAGGGCTTAATTCACAAAGTGCAAAATGAGCCTGGTCTACCAAGTGGACCAACCTCAACTTGCTTGTATCCGGTGAAGCTTCTAGAAATCCGACCATGTGAAAACTTGATATTAGCTTGCAATCATTTTTGCCAAGTTCCTAATTGGAATTTGAGCTATGTATATTCATAATATGCTAGATATGATCAACATCTATGCTCTAGCTTGAGTGATGTGTTAAAATATATAGTTTAGATATGTTTTTTGGATATGTTGTGGTATATTCATTTTTAAGGGTAGTTTAGTATATGTATTGTATGTAAATAACATGATATATATATATATATATATAGAGAGAGAGAGAGAGAGAGAGAGAGAGAGAGAGAGAGAGAGAGAACCGACTAGTTAGACAATAAGGTCTCCGGTATAGAGTTGGAGTCCATATCACATGTATTGAAGCTGATGGTCCTTGACAATGTTAGCCTCTTGTTTTACTCTCTGTTTATTATGCAGGACAAATGTAGGGCAGGTTAAGCATGATTTGTCAGCTTCAAAGAAGAATGAGATCCTGTTCATGGAGAGTTTGTTGGATAAGGTGAATACGTAGTGCTTGTATTTTGCTTTTAGTTACTATTTTATGTACAAATTTGGGAGATAATAAGCATATAGATATTTGCACATATGAAGAGTGCTGCATCCCACTGCCAGCACTTACCCTGGTTGAATTAGAAATTAACTTTCACTCTAAGTGCATTCATGGTTCATACAGTTTGATAAATTGATGGTGTACTTTTGTGGTCTCTCCCATGAGCCAGAACTTTCCAATCAATATTATTCTTATGAGGTTGCTTGATTGTTGAGTAGATATTCTAGATTCTTTTTGTAGAAGAAAAAAAAAATTTCGTATATATTGGGAGGTTTTTGGTGAATCTCACCCCTTTTTCTCCCTCCTCTCACCCTATTACTAAACTGCCTTCAATCATTATATTTAGCTATGCCCTTGTGTTTTTCATACTAATGTATTGACTTCCCAACTGTCGCTTGGATGTAAGAGATGTGTGTTAATCTGGTGGTCATTACAATGTCTGGTTGATCAACCACATGATTGACTAGAGTTGGGCTTCCATTAAGAAAAAGGACCAACAGTTATAGCATTATTCTTGGTGAATTTGTACATCTCACTGCAATATTTCCATTTGGACATTTGGACTTTGGGTGAGGAGGAGAGTGAAGGTATACATTAACCTAGAAAAAAATATCTTTTTAGAGAGAGCGTGTTGGTAGCAAAGTGGCTGCAGACTGTCAAAATTAATTGTCACTAATGACTGCAAAATCAAGCTGAAGCACTGTAATATTGTTAACGTGCAAATCACCTGTCTCCCCTCCATCATCATAACCACTGAACATCTGCAAAGGATGCTTGTATAACTCCAGCTCTTCCCATTTCCATCTTTATGTTGGGTATAAGAAAGGCTACAACTTGGATCTAAAGACATTCCTATAGATGGAAATTGAACAAAAATCCTGTAAGGCAAGGGTGTGCCAATGGCCCATGCTCATACTCTAGGGTATTTTAGTACCTCCCTTTTCACATGTAAATATTAATAAAATCAATCAGAATATAATGATTTGCTTGGTGATGGTATGCTGGTGGCCTATAACATAACTCTAGGTCATTTTCATGGCCACCCTTTTTAGACTGATATAACTAATGCCTCGTCATTGCTTGCCTTAATAAGAGCATATTTGGCCCAAGTGAAGTTATTTTTCCAAATTTTTTGTTAAATGGAGCTTTTTGAGTAGTGTCATAGATACATGTAGTAGGATACTTCTCTTATAGAAGAAATTGCCAATTTCATCTTCAGGTTTCTTGGACAAGTTGCCCAATATATGACTAAAATCCCTCTAAAAGCCACTTTTAGCTTCCCTAGTCAAAAGGTATTTCTCCCTTTATTCTTAATAAGATGAGCACTTCAGCATGGAGGCCACACAGGAAGAATGTGGTATTGTCTAGGAGATCTCTAAGAAACTGAGAGAGAAGCCCTAAAATTGGTTTCCAACACTGAAGTATTTCTTGGTCCAATAATGCCTTGTTTCTTGTATTAATTGGTTTTGCAGGGGAGTTTTGGATGATGGCAATGACTGCTCCATTCTGTAGTTTCACTTTTTGTGACGATTCTCACAACCAATATTTAGATAGGCCCTTACTTGCACAATGCCCAAGATGAGCTTGGATCCCACCCAAGTTACAACAAACTTCTTATCTTGAAACATAACATGCTATAGATATAATTAAACATAACAGGAACACTTGAAAGGCTTGCCACCCTATCTGATATATAGATTCAAGTTTGATCTCATCCAAAAATGGGCAGTTAAACATGTTAGAGTTGATAGTATATATGCCTCCAAATCAACAAAAGTGGATGTGAAATTCATTCAAGGACCCAACTTGAGCATGTGTGGCTTCTAGTAAGTGACCCTGGCCTTGGAATACTGATGTCTAGAAAATAAACAAGATACTATGAGATAAACTCAATAAATAGAATATGATTTTACAAGTTCTCCTATAAACATTCCAATATAAGTCAAAAGTATCTCTAATTGTGAATTTTGATGAAACTATACACAATTGATAAAGTGGTTATCTAAAATATTTTTTGCTATAAATATTGAGCCAATCATAAAAAGGTTGTATCATATGAGAATTTCTTCAATCATGGAAATGTCATTTCACATATCATGCTTTGGTCATATGCAAGTGCAAAGTAGCTCCTAAATATCAAAGAGATCTAGCATATCCTAAAGGCTATAATGTAAACCAAATGTGGTCCCAAAGAAGTCATATCATGAATATGTAGTGGCTGCATACATGGCTCATGTCCATGAAAATCTAGCATACTACTCAAGTTGAAATTATCTTTAAGGATAATCAATGGTTAGAAATTATTTAACGTCCTTGTGAACATATATCATAGTTTTAATTTTTTACGTTTTGAAACCATTTTAAAACATCAGCATTCAAATGAAAATATTCATGTAAATCATACAATGCAACTCCAAGCTTCCTCTTGAAGTTTTCAGAAAGAATTCTACACCAAGTCCTGTCTTATTCCCAAACATATCGTGATGTAGTTAAGTTTCTAAACTAGATTAGATAATAGCCCAAGAATGGCTATGATGCATGAAATATCTTTTTGTTTGAGAACTGGAATCCTAAGAATAAGAATCTTATGCTATTATCTCATTTTTGAAAATTCATTTGCATAGCATACTAAACCTACAATATTTAATTTAGCAACACTTTAATTCTACAACTAAATAACCTTACTATATTTTAATTTTATAATATTGAAGACTACCTTGTCAATTTCTTATACACTCGCTAATATTTTTGCGTAAACATTAGTCTATAAAACCTTCAAAGAGCTCTAATAAACAAATTTCTCAATTCTTATTGATTACCTAACCTAAAATTCTGAAAATGGAAGAATGACATAAAACTAAGGCTAGGCACTTAAATTTGAACTCCTTTAGAGATCATGTTCTTACAAAGATTAGGTTGAAAAGATTACCTTGAAATATCTACATGTGAAGCTTCTTTAACTAGGAAATCCAAAACTATGTATTTTTTTCTTAAGAAGTTCAGCTGGAAAGTAGGTTTTTATCTCTCACTATTGCTTTCTGCTTTAACAACTTGCCTTTTCCTTACCACCATTATCTTCCTGCTAAATATTGTGCAAGTAAAGCGAACGAGATTGCAAAGCCCAAGTTGAGCCCGACGGGAGGACAAACAAATCGTCTTATTATTTATTCAACATTTTCTAATCTTGAGTGGATTTTTCAATAAAATTTGAACGCAGATGAAGTTCTGACCATCTATCAAAGAGATTAAGCTAAAGGTACCAAACCTTGCAGGTTGGAGTTTTTATTTCGACTAGGCAGCACGTAGGTTGTAACATGTTATCATAGTCATCCACACGCTAGCTTTTTTGATCTAACATACAGACCGTCAAGTCCTTGTGCCTTCCTTGCTTATGAGAGTTTTTGCAGGGAACCTACCTATATAAAGTCGAAATTGTTAGTAATCGCTGGTCATCTATATAGTGGTTACTTTGTTCCTAAGCCTTATATGTGCCACCTATCACTCTATGGTAGCTTGCTATGCCTAGAATCGAAATTAAAATGGGTGTCTATGGAAAGAGTATCATGTTAATAAATGAAATATTGTAATTATTAATCAATTATTGATTATGTTTGGCAAATAACAATGTAGTTAGTTTATCTTAATCAAAGTAAATCAGAAGGCTATAATGAAACACAGAAAAAATTATTGGTTTGTTAAATTATTTTAGTAAAAAACAGGACAAAAACAAATCCACTATTATAAAGTCAAAAGCTCACTCATTCAACAACATTGAATAATTTTTATGCAAGTCATTAGCAATAGAATTTGCTATCGAATGTTTTCTTTACCATGCTAGTTTTGTGGGAGCTTTTTGCTCTTCAAAATTGCTCATGTTTGCGTTATTATCCGGTATTTATGTTAGTGTGTAATGTGGATGGCTCTTTTGATTGAAATATCTTTCAATTTGATTAGATAGTGTGATCTTGGTGATTTTTCTTACAACTGTTTTGACAAACTATGACGTACATATTGGGAGATTACTGCAATAGCCTTTTTCCTTATATTGTACTCGACAATTCATTTTCTCTCATTTTTCGGCAAGTGTAAAAGAAAAAAGAAGAAATAATTCTTTCTTATATTTTGTTTAGTGGACTCTTGACTACTTTATACAAGAGTGTATTACAAGACATGTAGGAGATATGGAAGATATGGAATAATATTCAAATAATTTTATAGTCGGCCAAATGGGTAGAAGGTATGATATGTTAATCTTTTAACTTATAAGTTTGTTAGCCGTGGCCAAATGGGCAGAAGATTTCTTCAATTTTGGGGATATTAGGCTAGGAAGATTTTTCCTTTGGTTGAGGAAATTTTTAAATCCATAGGATATCCAAGAGGTCCATTTCTCAACGGTACCCTTAAGATGGTGAGTGGATATCTTCCATCCCTAGCTTGGTTGTGAGCTCTTGGAATCTTAGAGGAGGTAGACCTTTTATAAGTACATCAGTTAGTTTATTCGATGAAATGTATGGAGTATTAATAATGACACTATCAAGCTTTTCCTTGATTAAATGACTGTCCACTTGGTTATTTTTGGTTCAGTTGTGTTGCAGCAGATTGTGGGTTATGTTAATCGCAAATTTATTATTATAGTAGAGATTCATTGGCCCCTTAATTTTTATTTATACATTTACTAAGAATAATTTGTATCTATTGTAGTTCATATAATTCTTGTGCTATAGCTCTACAAAGGCATCCTTGTACGATCTTGCAACCATGTGCTATTTTTTGCTTCTCTAAGGTTCTAGGTTTTCTCTATGGAGCATCCAGTAATTGGACGTGGCCCTTCTATCCAATAAGAAACTTGCATAGTCCGTGTTAATGCATACCCCCCGTAGTTCCTCACCTTTCTTGAATAGGATCTCTTTCCTTAGTGGATTTCTAAAAATGTAGAATTTTTGAATGGCTTGCATATATCTTGTTTTTTATTCATGCATAAATTGATTGATTGTATTTACTGTATATGTAATATTTGACTGGGTATATGAGAGGTAGAGCAACCTCCCACAAGTCATTTGTGTCTTCCTCAGTCAATTGGATCGTCCTTGGTCTCTTCTCCCATCCTATGGTTTGGATTAATTGGGGTGCTTGATACCTTGATTCCCAGATTTCCTGTTTCTCTAAAGAGATCAACAAGAGTATATTTCCATTGTGATACAAAGATTCATTTTTTTGAATGTGCTCATTGATTTCAATTCCCAAAAAATACTTTAGTCTTCCAAGCTCATTGATTTCAATTTCCTTTGCTAGGTTTCCCTAGACAACTTCTAGCTCATTGTAATTATTACCTGTCACAATAATATCATCAACATATTAAGTAAAACGGTTACTTTTCTTGATGTATATTTAATAAACATGTGATCTCCTTGGATTTGCTTGTACAACATGTCACACTTAGCCTTTGCAATCTCCCAATCCAAGCTTGAGGAGGTTGCTTCAAGTTGTACAAGGCTTTCTTTAAGTGACACTTTTGTTATTATTAAATAGGCCAGGTTTCATGTATATCTCTTCTTCTATGTCCTCATGTAAGAAGACAATCTTTACATCGAATTATTGAAGACTCCAACTAGATTAGCCACAAAGGGCAATAAGACACATATGATCTTCATCTTTGTCCCTCAGGAAAACATCTCTTGGGTGTCAATGCTATAGGTTTGGGTGTACCCTTTGCTACAAATCTTGCATTATATCTTTTTAGTGACCCGTCTACTTGTATATGAGGTTAAATACCATTTTTAGTCAGCTGGTCATTTTCCTTTAGGAAATAGGACTATCTCCCATGTTTTATTATTCTCTAGAGCACCATTTTCTTCCTCATAGCTTGTACCGAATTATCATCTACTAGTGTCTCGTTGATGGCTTGAAAAATGCTAATTGAAAAAATACCTGTGTTTTTAGGAGAGTCTATGAGAGGAATCATAGTTTGTTTTAGGGCATTTAGTACATGTTCAAGTATCTTTCTTTATGGCTATAGGTAATTCTAAGTCTTGTGACTCACATGGAACCAAATTTTTGCCATTATCACAAGAAAGAGGAAATTGAGTATAATCATTTCCTAATATGGGCAAATAGATCTGTTTTAGATGAGGATTGACTTATTCTTTCATGAGTAGACTTGTAGTGGCTTTTCAGAATTCCATTTTAGTTGCCTTGCAAAATATTCTTATTAGCTTGCTGCTGTTGGATGAACAAATCTGGCTAAGCTGTGGGCATATCTCGCTGCTGTTTAAGTGAGGGCTGGATGAACAAATCTGGCTTTGCTGTGGGTAGATCTGGCAAATTAGGGAAAGGCTGGGTCGACTGAGTGATGGGGTATATTAGATAAGGATGGAAGCTCTACCAACTCATCTTCGATAGAATTCTTCCTCCGAAGATAGGGGACTTTACTGTGGAAGGGTTCAATTTTGTGAGGGGTTATGTCCATGAGCATGAAAAATTTTCTTATGGGAGGATGACAGAATTTGTCCCCCTTTTTGTGCTGGACTAGCCAACGAAGACATTTCATTGCTCATGGATCAAGCTTGCCCCTGGTTTATGAGGAATATGAACAAACAATATTCAACCTAACATTATAAGTAGTTTGTTAGATATGTGTATATCTTTGAAGAAAGTAGCAAGGAAGGTAGCAGGGCTTTGGTTTTCTAGTGTTCTCGTGGGCATCCATTTGATTAGGTTTGTAGCTGTGAGAATGTCCTCCCCTAAAAGGATTTAGGAACATGATTTTGAAAAAAGAGAGTGCAAATGACATTAAGGAGATGTCTACTTCATTTGGCAATTCCATTTTGTTGAGTTGTATTTACACGAGAGGTTTCTTGGATAAGTCTTTTGTGAAAGGACTTAAAGGTCTTATCAAAGTAGTGACATGCGTCGTCTAATGTAGTTCTTTTCATGGCTACTTTGAATTGGGTTTGGACCATTTTATGAAAAATTAGGAGGGTATTGCTAGCTTCGGAATTATCCTTTGTAAGCAACATCCATATTGTCTTAGTTTAATCATCAACAAAGGTGAAAAACCACTTGGATCCCTTACATTGTGAATTCTGGAAGGACTCCAAATATAGCTGTGAATTAATGAGAAAGGTATAGTCAAACGAGTGTTACTCGTAGGATATGACACACGATGATGTTTCACAAATTCACAAGTAATACAATGAAAATTACTAATATAAATACTTTGAAACAAGGAGAGGAATATAGTTTTGAGGATGTAGAAAGGAGGGGGCCCAAGGCTTAAATGCTGGGTCCAAATCTCAGAAGTGGATGGGTTGGCTGTATAGGCTAGGGACAATCCTCGTGCTTGTCCTTCTTGACCACTCATATTTTCCAGATAATAAAGTTCATTTCTTTACCTAACAAACCCAATCGTCCTCTCTATGCTTTGATCCTAAAATAGACAGTGGTTGTTAAGAAATTTGCAATTCAAATCTTTAGTGATGTGGTAGATGAAGATAAGATTTGTGGATAGTTTTGGAACATGTAAAACATTGTATAAGGGTAAGGAAGGACATAAATTTATAGTTCCCCAACTAACAACTACAATGGAAGAACCATTAGCAACATAATCTTTTTGTTTTCCAGACGTGGTTTGTAAGTTCCGAATCGAGCAGAGCAAAGCGTCATGTGTTCTGTGGTCCCAAAATCTATTACCTTGGAGCTCAGGTGAGAGGGATATGAGTGACCGACTGCAGAAGAACCAGGATACTTGAGCTTGCAAATGAGCACATATGAAAGGGTGTATTCAAGGAGTTTTGGAGTTCTAGGATTTTCTGCACCTCTTCCTTCCCCAGTTCATCCAATGCTGATTTTTGTGATTGCTTAATTGTAGCAGCAGTTGCAGATATTTTAGGCATGCTTGTGATGACTTCTTATTGGTACAAAAAAAGGTTCTGCAACTCAGGGAATCAGTGACACACTATGGACAACTATGAAGGCTGTGAAACAATAGATGGAAGCAATGAGGCTGTGGTCTTTCTCTCAGCAATTAGGGCTAGAATGGAGTATGTCAACAATAAAGGCTGAGAGGGTTGGGATTTTCAGCAATGAAGGCTGAAACCGGGCTCTAATATTATGGAAGAAGAAATAATTATATTGTGTATTTATTTACTGGAGCCTTCACTACTTTATACAAGAGATTATTACAAGACTTGTAGGAGACATGTAAGATATGAAAGTATCTTCAAATATTTTGTACAGTTGGCTAAATGGGGAGAGGGAATAATACATTGATCCTTTAACTAATAAATCAGTGGGCTGTGGCATGTCTTCTCAAATCTGGAGATATCTTCAAATCTGAAGATATTAGGCTAGGCAGAGTTTTCCTTTGGCTGCAAATATTTCCAAATCTTTCCAATCCGCAGGATATCCAAGTGGTCCATTTCTCAACATGAAATTTCATCAATATGGTGTTTACAAGCTCAGGCTTGGTGTAGTTTCCATAGCCTTCCACAACAAAGAAAAAAAAAAAAAAACCAAACTTAAAACAAGAAAACTAGTTACAGTTGGTTTTCCAGCCAAGCAAAGGCAGCGCTGTGCAGTTTCTGATTCATCATACCTTGGATTATCAGCTTGCACTCCTGTTAATTTCCACCTTTCTATTCAGTTCCAGTTATTTCATTTTGAAAGTTACAGCAGTCCACTTTTTTCATAGGCAATAAGGAGTAGTTAAACAAGCAGCTCTCTTGAACTAGTTTTTGGGTGGTTTTCCATTCCATTTCCTGTCTATTTAAATGATTTCAACACAGCATTTTTCATATGGCAAATTGCATATTAGTGGCCAACCCATATTCTAGGATCTATCTTCTTTAGGAAGCTTTCTGTGCACAGCTGGTTTGCATTGAAGCTATGTTTGGGTTTATAATTACTTCAAAATCGCTCTTTCCCGACTGAGAGTCTGCATCTGTCCCAGGGGCATCTTTTAGTCTGGTTTGATTGTAAATGAGCCACTGATTTGTTAATTTTCCATCAGCAATCACTTTTCAAACCCAGGTTATAATTATTCGTGATTTTTTTTTTTATTAATACTGGGAGATACAACTCCTATAGCTCTAAAGGCAGAATTCTTCAGGTAAATATGGTGGTTCCGTTGCACCCATAAGCTCTTATTTTCACTTGTAATATTTCTCTGATGTTTCATGAGGGCTGCTTTGGTCCATAAAACAATAATTCAATTTAGCCCTCCCTCTTTTAAAAGCCTACATCCCAAACCACCTCATACCTTTTCTTCGGGTCATTCCTGTAGCATAAGACTGCAATGTGGATGATCTGCACTTGAGTTTTGCTGCAATCTTTTCAATGGTACTTGGCAATCAGAAACATTAGAGATTATTGGAATATCAAGATACTTCATAGGGAGGGTACCTTATTAAAGTCCCATATCATAATCATGACAGCCATGGAGAGATCAGAGTTTTTCATGCTTGCTTTCGGACACAGTAATGGGGATATGAGTTTATAGTGATTAGTTTTATTAATTCAGACACTATCCTTCTCCAGGGTGAAAAGTGCAGGTATGATGCAAGGACAAAGGAGAGGGCTCTCCTGTATGAGGCCCTTTGAAGGTCACCTATCACTGTAGCTCAGCAAGCTCTCAATAATGGGGTAAATTATTTGGTAGGCTTGCCTTGGAAACAAATTGATGGGATGTTGTATTCCTGCACAGGAAATAGGCCACTTGGTAACTCGGTGGGAGCTAGAACTGCAAACTCATTCAACAGTTCCTTTATAGTAGGGGGAAGGTAGCCTGGCTCTTTTGTTTCTGCAATATGGAGGACAAGCACATACAGGGTGTTGGTTTCTTTGTATGTATCTTCGAATCCTTTGAAAGAAAAGCTGGTGGTTCTCTCTTGGTGCCAAACCTCTTCTTTTAAGGGCATCAATGAAAATTTCGTCTTGCGATGGTAAAGAGAACATGTATTGTGATATCCATCATGTCGTATGTGCTGATCAAATTGCCATGGTCACCTCAATAAGATGTGACACATATCCATTGGTTGTACATTAGCAAAAAACACATCTTCGTGTTTTCAGATTGAAAAACTCACCCAACATGGCCCCTGAATTGCAACTTCTCCTCCTTTTTTGAACTAGGATACCTTGTAAGGTTTCGGGTGTTTGTTGCACTTTAGACTTAATTTCCTTACCATCTCCTTGGAAATTAAGTCGGTACAACTACCGGAGTCAATCATGATGACACATCTTTTATTGCGGGCTGCATTATATGTATTGAATATATTATTTTTTAGCCATTCATCCCTTGTTGCCTCCTTAGAAGCTGTCAAAGCCCTTCTAATGACATGAAGTTCAGCTTTATTGTCGAGTTCATATACTTCCTCCAGTTCTACTTCTGCGGTTCGTCCGCTTCAGTTTCAATGTGGGTTTGGTCGACTAGGTTTGCTTGCACCTGGTTCTAAGTGACCTTCCTTCCTGCAAGGAAAACATTCTTCTCCTTTAACTCCTCTTTGGATGATCTATCCAGTTGTAGCAGAATCTATTTGTGTCATCTCGCCTTCCTGAGTTGGGCATCTGGGAATTGGTTAGCTGTCCCAGGTTGCTCCTCGATCAATTCTATGGGAGGCGACCTTTAGTTTCTCCTCATCTTTAAGCGCTATTTGATATGCATCTTTGAGGTTGGCCAGGTGACGCATCACTAGTTCATCATGTATAGATTACTTCACACCGCTCTTATATTGGACCACAAGCTGGCTTCGTTTTCTCACAAGCTGATTTGGTTAAGGCACTTGTAGAATTCTTTAGTGTACTGGTGATGTCTTAGTTGGCTCTTGGTTTTAGAAGATTTTGGTATAGTGTTTGTGCATAATCCATCAAGAGAAACTTTTTGTCTAGCTTGATTTTAATCTTGGCCTAGGTGTTAATTCGGGGGTGTCCTCGCTGATTTTGTTTCATTTGGTAATGTTGCCACCATGAGAGTGTGGGTCTATGAAGTTTCGTGGCAACAAAGCGTACCTTTCTTTCTTCGTTAACACTTACATAAAAAAGGCTTCAAGTGTGGAGATCCAATCACAATCAATATCTGGATCCATTTTTCCTTCAAATTTGAGAACGTCGACTGGTGTGCTCATATCAGCATTCTTGAGTGCTTGAGTGAGAGCCTCAATGGAAATTGGTGATGGTTGTTGCAGTTGTGTAGCCTTGTAGATGGCAGTATTCAGTGTAGTTGGTCGTTGGAGCTGTGGGGATGTAGAACTAGAATAATTGACTTCTAGGTTTTCATAGGGCTCTTTTGAGAGGAAGAATGGAGCGCTAGGCCTGGGTACTCCTTGCACAATTAACTTTCTGGTGCTGTCATCTAGTTGGTTTCATAGATTGGAATTCTCATGCCAAAATTTTTTGATTTCACTTAGGTAACAAACATGAGAGACATACGTTGATCGCCCATTTTGGTGCCAATTTCCTCGAACATTTGTTGTGGATTATTCTTCTTTGATATTAGCTGATGTGCGGACGTGTATTTGAAGGGTAAATTAGAACTTGCATTGATAAGAATAATTAAAAGTACAAATAAAGAAAATCAATCACCTATGGCAGTCTCTATGAAATTACTCAATCAAAATGTTGGGAATTGTGCAGCAATAGAGGACTTATTACCCTTTGAGAAGGGAATGTCTCTTAAAATCTATTTACAACTTAACTTTCCTATTCTCTAATATAGTGATTCTTCAAATGGAAAACAAAATATTTGGGGAGGCTGCTCAAGAGGATCACTTCTGCTGATCCTTGGAATAGGATTAATGTTGAATATGCCTTGTAATTATTCTTCAGCTGCCACATGCTTGCCATTTTTGAACCTGGTGAGCAATGAAGCTCTTCTTGGAAATCCCCAGCCGTGCAAATGACATTGATGATCTTGTTTGGGTGGCTTTCACGAGTCAGACAATTCGTTCAGGTCAGTCTCCTCTGGTTGTTGGATATGAGGTCCATATTGCATCACTCACCCATAACAAATGCAACCACTAAACACCTCTATAATCAATTACCATTGAAATACCCGGCCACCAAACCCACCACACTGAGCACAAAAAACACAATTGTCCACCAAATCTATTTCTCTTGCAATGAAATAGCTAATCCCTAATTACTCTGAAGAATTTCGAATGCTAATCACCCAAATCCTAGAGAAAATTGAACTAGAATCCTTATAATCCCTGAATTTTTGAGACTTCATGCAGTGATTCCCTACAAATCCTAAAAACCCTTGTGCATGGCTATTAGAGTTTTATCGGAGTCATTAGGATTTTCTCAAGTCTAAGTCGAGTTTCTCCCACCCTTGGTTAGATTACAAATTTCCATTAAAATATATTTATAGTAGCCAGAGGACTGCACAAGAACATAGCTGGTTGTTTAGAGATCGACTAAAAAAGCATCATGATATTAACATGACAGGTTATAGTTCTTTTTACCCTGAGAGAGTTGATGATGACATGTAATTTTACTTATTATTTTTTATTAATTTTAGGCTTTGCTTACTATGAGTTGTTATTCATGAGTTGTCTTCTATAATTTTCTTATATTATTATTAGGTTTTTTTTTTATTATTAGAGTTTTCTTACTTTCTTATTAGGATTTTCTTATTTTTCTCAATTAAAAGATTTATTAGCAATTATTGACTATTGATGAATAAAATTATGACTATAGCCATTACCTAAAGTTACTTAGCCCTCCCAAGTTCTCTATTCCCTCTCTTCCCCTTCTTCTCGTCTATCTCTTCCCCCTTATCAGTTATTCCCCTTGTCTGCATCACTTAGAGATCCCATGTGAAGTATTGAAAGCATTCATCACTTTGGTGACTGTATTTCTCTGCTTTGCAGAAGGCTAACAAATCATCTGCAAAATTTAAACATTTTCTAGCTCCTTGAACTTCTGGTGAGGTACTCCAGCACCATCACAAACAATTGAGGGGACATTTGGCCTCCTCTCAAATCCACTTTTTGTCTCAATGAAGTCACACAACTCTCCATTGATAAGGACTGTGAACATGGTGGTCCTCACACAAGTCATCATCCACCTCATAAAAGTTGGAAGTAACCAAGATCCATGAGAATCTTCCCAAAGAAGTTCCAATTGTCCTCCTTAAGGAAGTCCCAGTTGACTGTCTCATAGGCCTTTTCGCAAGTTCTTCATCAGACATCTAGGTGAAATACGCTTTCCCATTGTATCCCCTCACCAAATTCTGTTCAATCATTATATTGTGGACAGGTGATGTTCCTTCCACAAATAAAGTTTGAGATTCATTTATCAAATCACCAAGAACATCCTTCTTGCTAGCTAGTATTTTTGAAATTCATTTATAGAAATGCAGTACAACAGGAAATGCATCAAAATTCACTGTGGCTGTTTTTGTTTGGGAAAGTATGATAGATGTGGCATTAACAGCTTTTAGGAGCCTTCAGTAGCAAAAATGTATTTTGACAGCATCAAAAACATGCTTTCCCACAATTACCCTAGCCTTCAAAATAAACATAATGTATATCCATCAGGCCCAGGAGCTGTTTCCTTCTATTGAGAATATTGCCTGCTTGATTTCTGTAAGCAGCATCAGTACCTGTTGTCTGCTTAAGATTGTACCTCTTTTAAACACTTATGGCTCTGGTTGTTCAACCTTAGTCAGGGAGTCCAGAAATCCCTAGGAAAATTTAACCCCCATTGGCTTGACATGTAAGATCCTCTTCGGTCTGCCTATTTTTGTCATTAAGACTAATATTGTCATAGGATTGGCCCCTCCCTTCTTATGTGCAGCATGAAAGTATGCTGTAATTTTTTGTCTCCCATCTCATCCCAGCTTCCCCTTGGATCTTATTTGAGGAACCATTTCACTGCTCTAGGGTTATGCACCAGACATTCCCTAGCTTCCTTCTCCTGTGCAATATATTCCTCACCATTTTATTGGTTGTTTAGCTGTCTCTGAGAAACATATTGGTAATAGACATGTCCTTACCATTTTATTGGACACGGCTTTATTGGTAATAGACATATTAGACAATCTATATTGGTATTAAATATATCAAAATCAAAAATTTTCTGGGGAATTATTAATAGGGAAATAGTGGTTGATGATATATTGGATATATCAAGATATGTTGCCAATATGACGACATATTGTGATTTTTTCGTATTATTTGAATATATCGGTATCAAGGGACTTATACCAATATATCGAACAGCGATTGACATTTTATTCCACGATCTCCACTCCCCAATGACATGATGGAAGGTCTATTTATCTCCCTTAAGTCCCTTTTCAAAAAGTTTGGTGATTATTTTTAAGTAAGAGTTCCAATAATCTCCACGTCCCAAACTTGCTGAACGATCTTCCAAAAGCTTTTGTGATGGTCCACATGTTTATGAACCTAAAAGGCACCTCCACATTTCTATTACTTTTTTTCATATTCATTACTGCTACATAGCAGACACAGACCCTGACATTTGAATACTCTGGTCCGTCTTCAAAAGCATATAACCAATCACAATCACAGAGTTTACAGTACTCGTATTCTAATTTACAGTAAATTCTCTCTCTCTCTCTTTTTTCCGAGGAAGGGGGGGGATTGTGTGGAGTCGTGGTTATTACATATAGTGTAATAACTTCCATGATACTTCAAATCAAATAACCCGCCTCTTGCAAGCATTCATCAAACTCCTTGATCTCTCCATTGGTGACAGCTGTACCATTCTATTTCTCATTAGGATACACGAAAATGTTGAGAGCACCCCAAACCATGCATGCTAAATCCATAACTGATTTTTGTTCAGTAAAACAGCCCAGAAACATCTTCCTTCCATCAGAGTATTGCACCACATACATTTGTAACATAATATGGATAGAAGTACCAATTTTTGACAGTTTTTGATGTATGAATTTCTTTCCTATCTGCTGAACGGATACATTGAACTTATTGGCCTTGCAACAACACAAAACTCCTTGCTTAGGATGCAAAAGCCCGTTAGTTACCCATTGGAGCCCATTGGAAGCCTTGATTATTAGGGGACTTGGCCCCCAATAAGCAAATTCGAAATTTAGAAGAATAATCAATAAGGGAAAATTCGTGAAGGTATCCCTGTCCACCTTGAAATCTGGTGTTCAATACACACAACAAATTTTAGGTTTGAAAACCATGGGTGTGGCATCCCACGTACTAATTCATCATTAGCTTTATTCTTAACCGTACTTATCTTTTACCAATCAATATTATAAAAGGACGTAAACTTTTCCTGTATCCATTTATGCATATATAATAGTCTCATCATACACAGGACCCAAGTAAGGAAAGATGCCTACTATATAAAATTTTGCAGAAGCAAGGTTCAATAGTGTCAATCAAAATAAAGTTGTCATATGTTGATATTAAGTACAAATCTCAAAGTTTATCCAGATAGTTTACATTGGGTGCATTTTTTTTTCTTTTTTCCTACATACATCCTAAGTCAACGATAGACTGGTACATATAACAAAATAACATTCCCAAAATATTTGCTATATCATTTATTTTTTACTCCTGCTCGTCTAGTATGAACTCGTTCGGGCCATCTGAAGAGTTAGCAAAACAGTAAGGAGTGAGCCAAATGCTCAACAATGTACAATATATATAATAAAGATCATGCAACTTTTCTTAAGATGGGTGGATTGTGTTCTGTTCACACAATCTAAGGTTGAAACTCGTATTTGCACCTTGAGATGGGTGGTACATACCTTTATACCCGGTAGACGGCGCCGGAATCGCCTCAACGATATTGAACTGAACTGAATTATCAGATATCGATCTTCCACCAAAATATACTAAGCCATTCCACAATATACTATCTGTTGATCTATCATTGGTTCAGTTGCTTACTTTACTTTAAAATTTCTTATGGAAACTCTATAGTCTGTTTCTGATACTAATACTGAATTTTCTTTATTCTAGAAGAAAGTAATCTTTCTTACAAATTTATTAACATGGTGTAGAGTTCCCATTCAATATTCATACTTGCAGTAAAATATTCAAGTCTTAAAATATTTTTGTATGCTGAAAAAGAAGAGTTTGAACTTGATGTATTTATTGAATTAATTATTGTTCGATATTTAGTCACCGGTTGGATACTCGATTTTGAATTTCAGAATTAATATCAAATGATCCAGCGGCATTTTTTCTTCTTTAAATTTGTTTTTCTCATGATATTATGGCAGTAAGGGGATAGTAAAATAGAAAATTGAAGTATTGGAACAATAATACTTAAAGGAATAATCAAATAAGCACAACAATGAAGGAAGGCATAGGTATACTTGCTCCTGATCACTTATCTTGCTGATTTCTGCCTCTTCTCTTTACTTCCCTTCGGCCACAGAGTTTTTCTTTTCTTTCCTCTTATTTTCCCTTTGTTCTTCCCTTCCCTTGTGTAGCCTTATATAGAGTTTATCTTAAACTAAACTACTGCCAGCATGTTAACTTAGGTGTCCCTTATCTTAAGCTGAACTGCTGCTAGCATGCTAATTTAGGTGTCCCTAATAGTGCTTAATCGCTAGTCTAGTTTGGTTGAGTCGTTAAGCTGGGTTTAAGAGTTCTAGGTGGCGTGACAATTGTTATCTACGAATTTGCTACTAAACTATAGCTAATAGATAAGAATTGCAGGTTATAATATATCTTATATGTTAATATATATATATATATATATGATTTCCAGGCCGGAGTGGCAATTGTCGGAATGGATTACTTGGCCGGTTTGGATTTGTCGGAGTGATCATTTATTCGGGGAGCGGCAAATTGTCTGAATGGATTACTTGACCGGTTTGGATTTCCGGAATGGTCATTTATTCGAGGAGTGGCAAATTGCCGAAATGCATTACTTGACCGGTTTGAATTTCCGGAATGGTCATTTATTCGGGTAGTGGTAATTGCCAAAATGGATTACTTGTGTGCAATTGCCGGAGTGGATTTACCAGTGTGCAGAAATGGTGGAGTGGATTACTTATGGGCAATTTTCCCGAGGGGGTCTTTTGGGACTGCCAAAGTGAATCTTTTGGCCTGTTTGGATTTCTGATCTCTAAGTTCTAATATAATTAACATATTTAGCGAATTTATGAAATTCAAAACTTAACCCTTACAATGGGTCACTCAAAAGAAGTTTTGTCATCACCTTGTTGCTTCCAAACTCGACTATGGAAACCCTAAATTCAAGATTATATACCCTAGTCGCTTTCGCTTTACCCCATTTTATATGAGCAATGATCTACATAACTGAATAGCGAGGTTTGATCTAAAAAGAAACGCGTTACTCCAATTGTATACCTATGGATAAAAATATCGGTATCGATATCAATCTTGGTTATATCAATATCAGACATATCGAATAATACATATCAGTCATATTGAAAAGTATGAAATTTCTAAAAATCGTAACATAACAATTTTATATCTGTCAATATTTTGAATATTAGTTATATTGCGATAGATTATTGATATAAAAATATATTACAATATTGTCGCAATTTTAAGAAATATTGATATTGATGTGTCTTAATACTGATACAGATTACTTAATATTTATAATATCGGTTGATATTTGCTTCAAATACCTCATTAGCAACGTCATATTTAGGGATAATTGCTATCCATTGAAGCTAGATCTTTGAGTTTCATAATGTCACCAAGCATCAATTTTCTTGGAATGAGTGAGCAATTGAGTGATTCACAGCAGCCAGGCATTGCTGACTGCTTTTACTGACCCTTCTGAACTCATATTTGGAAAATTGAACTTCATAGTAGATTGCAGAGGCTATGAAAAACTGAACAGAGAAGGTATCGATTTCCTTGCATACGTAAGCTACGACATCAGTCTAATCTTTTCCATTGTTTACAAGGATAAGAAACTCAAAATGAGGAACAGGAGGCAGGACATGATCCTGCGCAGAGAAAACGGAATATGAACCAGCTACCACTGTGCTAAAGCTCTCATGTCCCACATCTGTCTGATATTTATCCAAGTGGAAACAGTAATACATGTAATGAAATTTTTTGCAAATATATCTCTGTTTTAATATATGTATGCTATGGAATTTTATGAAATGTAATAGTACGGAAGAATCCAAGTAACCTGCAAAATTGATTCCGACCTCAAATCAGCTAATATGCTTGGACCATCTACTGCCCTTCTCTGGGTTACTCCAGCTCCTCGTTTGCAAATTCTCACGCTCTCACCATAGCACATCTTTATCTCTTTTTAATCACCCCAAACATTCTCCAATTTAGGATGTCTTGTTGGAGTATCCATGTTCTCTCCTACTAGAAATCTATTATGTCAAATTGCACATGCCTACTTCCCTTTTGCTGGCTGTTGACAATTAACCTAGTGAGTTATGCAGTCAATGATGCTAATTTGTTTTTGGCCCAGCCCTGAGAAAGGAAACTAAAGTGGATAAGACTATTCTGTTTTATGGAGTAATGATCTCCATTTTGTACCAAGTTATTGGAAAATAAGGATTTGAATTGCCAAATTTCAATCGCAAACAGCTGCTGTCCAAGTGTATTACATGTATTCTGTACAAAACACTGACTAAACAATAAAATTACTACCAGAAAAACCACTTTGTTGCCAATAACAAGAAGTTTCTT
Source organism: Nepenthes gracilis (assembly GCA_033239525.1). NCBI lineage: Eukaryota > Viridiplantae > Streptophyta > Magnoliopsida > Caryophyllales > Nepenthaceae > Nepenthes > Nepenthes gracilis. The sequence continues at coordinate 7,062,849 of BSYO01000037.1, forward strand.
GTTGATTTATGGTAATTTTTGGGGTTTCTAACACCAACCTGTTCATCAGACTAAGAGTCAGAGCGACCATGCCAGATCACGTATTGAACTTCTGAGTAAGAAAATGCAAGATAATCCATGCACGGCAGAAAAGGTTTGCAACTATTCTCTGAGCAGTATGTAAATGGATGTCATTTCAGTATTATTTGTTGGAATGTTCAACATCTTGATTTCAGAAAAAAAAAAATTTCTCCCTTCCGTTGTACTAATTTGTGCAGCTGAGGATGGGATAGAGAAGTATGAGAACTGGGGCAGCAACAACTGGGTTCATGATCTTTAATTTGTGACCTGTGAGGATTTCCTGAATTGGAGATTGTAAAGGTATTATATATGCTGGATACTTGTGATCCCCCTTTTGATACGCTAATACTGCTAGACTTTTTGGCTCTTTTTCTTTTGTACCTGTTCTCAATCATTATTATCTGTCAGAGGAAATAGCTTGCTAAGTTTAGAGATGACTGATGTCTATGCTGTGAATTTGTTTTTGTTATCAAAGGAAGGAATGGCGGTGCTTATGCTTCTCTTTTACTATTTAATTTAAGAATATGGGACACATGAGGTTCAGTTGATAATGATTCATAGCTTGAGATTTCTAGCTCAATCTCTTTTTGCAGCTAAATCTTCACGGTAATAATTATGCCAGTTTTGTTTTAATTTTTTTTTTAGTTACTGCTGCACTTTGGGCCAGTATCTAGCTAAGAAGAAACTAAATTGTGGCGGTCTTTTTTTCTAATTTGCCAACTTCTTTATTCAGTTGGAAGCTTTCTATAGATAAGATCTACCAAGTTACTACCAAGTTACGCCTAGAACACTCAGATTTTATAGATAAGCTAAATCGAGAGGTCCATCATAGCCTTTTAAAATGCCCTTATTTTAGGATTGAAAATCGGGACTTAAAACTAGTTAAGCAGACATTATCAATCCTGCTATCTATATGATTGGTCTAATCTCAGGTTACAAAGTAAAAGGAAAAAGATTAGCAGAGGAGATTTAGTAACTATTATGAATGTGGAGTGGGATATTTTGCTCGTTACTGTCCCAATGTTCAGACGGACGGACTCTTGCCCGTCTCCAACCAGGACCATAGACCTATTGCTTGTGATCCCAAGGCCTCACCGCTACATCCACGTCTATACACATGCGCACTCTTATAAAGAAAGATACACGTAATCTTCCCTTGTACCAGGCAAAATCTCTTGGCTGAGACATACAAACAAGCACATTTTCCCTTTAGATGAGGAGCACGTGTTAAATTTAACTTATTTTATCTTCTTACTTTTTAGAAGAAAAATAGTATCATTTTAAGTATGTACTGACATGGATATCCGAATAGATGCCCTGGATTTTAACTCAAGGCTCTGCTAACTTTTTTCTATTTCATTATTTTGATTCTGAATTCAGAATATAGATTCAAAGAATCCTACAATACTTGTTCAAACGGACACCTTAGCATTATACAAAACGTGAAAGCTAAAATACATTGGCTAATGTGGACATTGGATATTTGTGTGAGGGTTGTGGAGAGTATTTGTCGATGGTAAGCATCTGGGATGAGTCCTCACAATATTGATAATGCCATGCATGTCATATTAGATAATTGGCTTCAACTGCATGTTTGGCCGGAAGAAATTACTAGAAAGTTGGCTGGCATTTTAGATAAGATTAATTTTTTTATTATGATGCAAGTGAAGATAATTAATAGTAAAAAAATTACCATCTATTCTTGGTGGAGTCACAATAAATATTCCCAGGCACAGGGTTACTGTGGTGGCAGTTGTGGCTATGGTAGTGCAAGCGGTATGATAGCAGTGGTTGGCGGTGGAGGTGATGACCATGGTGGCAATAGTGGTTTTGTTGGGGACGATAGAGGTCATTAGGGATTGATAATGGTGTTGGTGATGGTCGGCAACATTTGTTATGGTGGTAACCATAATGCCAACAATGGGAACTATGGGGATGGGGTTGACCGTGGAGGATTTATTGGTAGCAGTAATAGTGATTTCTGGATGGAATAGTTATTCTACATCAAATCAAATAATACATATTTTTACTTTATTGTATATTTATCCTTAAACCTTTTGGTTTTTCATCTCAGAAATATATCTGATTTCCATGCAATAATAGTCACCACATTTTTTTTTTCCACATAAAAACCTTGATCATGCTCACCTCCATATTTTAAGATTGCTTTCAGTAGTGCATGCATGCATGTATCATTCTTAACTTTAGGAAAATTATCTATTTGTATCTTGTATGGAGACATATTGGGTAGAGTATACCTAAGACCTGGACCCACGAAAGTCACTAAAAAGAGCCCCTGGGCTCGAGATGCATTTGGAGAAAGTGACACTCTTGACCCGGCTCCGAACCTGCAACTTCCATAAAAGGGAAGGCATGACAAAAGATATAGAAGACCAAGTCAAACAATAAAAAGATATGTCAATATATGACTGTAAGTTTTAACCATTGATCACTTGTGAACTGACGGGAGGATTCAAGATTTGCGCATTTGACACTCCAAAAAGCACTTAATATATCTAAAAAGAAGGTTGATAAAATGATTGTTAAATAGAATCCTTGAAAAAGGTACGATTGACTACCTAACAAAGAATATACAACCAATTTTCCACCAACTCTCAATTGCTACTTTTGACCTTTGACTTACAAAAACCACACTAAGCCTCATTTATGAAGATTCAAATTCTTAAATTCTAAGCCAAAAACATAGAAAAAAGGCAATCTCTCTCTTAGATCCTTGCATTTATGCTCAATAGAAGGCTCAAGAGTATTAACTCCATTCGTACAAAAGACAATGTTGTTTGACTTGTCCTTAGAAACACTAACTGAGCCTCGAAGGGGAAGTGTTTGTGGCTCTCCTTTCGGATTTAAAGACCTCTCTACGGGCAAAATCTCTAAGCCCATTTTTCCACTAAGATCGAGCATTACTCAACACCAAGACCACAAGGAACTTGACTCCCAATGATCAAAATCCCCTGCTGAGCCTATCAAATGCTTGGCCCCCTCATTATCATCCACCTAAAACAGGAGGCTTCTAGCAAAGTTCAAGGATATGGTAATTTCTTTACCTTTCCTTATATTTATTGGGCTTAAATTGGTTAGACATTGGATGAATTTATTGCGGAGAAAAATTCGTGCCCTTTGACTTTATTGTTTGTGTTACGCAAGATTAGCATCGTTGTATTCGAGCTTATATCTCACTTGGGTTGGTCACTGCTCCAGATGTGACTTTGATTTAGGTATACATCATAGTGCCGTTTGTATGAATGATTAGCAAAGCCTATCCAACTAAAATAACTAGTCCTTCCATAAAAAAAAATTGAGGAACATAGATACTTGTTCTCACGGCAAGTTCAAGGCAACAATGCTTCTCCTCAAAGACACCTCCTAGGGGGTGGTAATCTTTAACCCCCCAAGATCGGACCATCCGAACAAGGTTCCCATCCTTGACACCATAATGACTAAGTGAAATAACCGCTGCCCAAAGAAGGCTCACCCACATTGTAAAGCCTTAGCATGGACCCTTAGAAAGGGCACGAACCTTGCTTTAGACATATCACCCAACCAAGCCAATTTAGAAGTGTTGCGGGTGGGACCAACTACACCCAAAACAAATCATAAGTCTACAGTCCATTCTCGTTGGGAATATCCCCAAATCATCATGGCCCTCAGTTGAGGAGGTTCACGGAGATGTGCTCCAGTGACAAAGCAATTGCCAGGAGGATTGCCTTAAGAGCTGAGACCTCGTGACAACAAGCTATAGCAGGCAAGAGTGGAACCAGCACCAACCTAAGAACTTTCCTCGGTGCCTGTAGATAGATGCTAACAACCAAGGTTGAGGAGTGAATCCAGAGGATTGGACAAAGGATATTCAAGGGTCCAAACTCAACGTGTGTGGGGGCAAGTGCCTACATCCCCTTTTTAGAAGCCATCCTTGGACCCCTCTTACATGAGAAGTTCGAGGCTCCCTAGATAAAGCCATACAATAGTACCTTGGACCTTTGGGATTATCTGGACTACTTTTGCACTTTATTGAAGTTTCAAAGACTCAGGGATGTTTTATGTCTCTCTTTAAGAGGGGGTGTATATGCCATGATGAGGCGGCCTACCTTCAATAAGAAGTTGGAGAATAGGGTCTAGTTGTTCATCCTGCCCAAAGAAGCCAACATGGATGGCATATCAAGCGACTAGAGATTGGCTTAACCACCCAAACAGATTCAACACTAAAGGAATTTTATGAGAAAAACCACATGATCCCCGACATAGGACACCATCACCTCAGGATCCAGTAAGACGTCTTATCACTTGAATTATTATTTATATTATTGGAGCAACTAAACAATAAAATAATAATTTTACTAAGGTAGGAATGGAATTTTTATTCCATCCTACCAATTGCATACTACCAAACATAGTATGTCTATGAGGAGGCTCTCTAGCAGTGCATTATTAAATCAGGAAGAGTTGGGAGCTCGTGGCAGTATATGTCGATGCCAAGACTTACCTAAATGACTGCAGTCTCTTTTGACAAGGGAGAGAGGATTTGATGGTTGGACAAGCATATATTTTGGGATAAAGATATATGGCAACTCCCGACACAGATTTGTGGGAAGCATTTCACCCTGAAAATTTGGGGAGGGTAATCTTTGAGGAATTTTAATGTTTCCTACATCGAAACACACATCAGATTCTTATCCTATGGATAATCTTTGATAATCTAGAGACCCCCTTGTTTCCAGAATGTCTGATTCAACCACGTGCTAGAGTTGTCGTCAAACTTTGAAGGAAAACACCAGTACATGGTTCTATAGCCTGCATTCGGACTCCATTGGCTCCTTAAAGGAGCTCTCCAAGAAATTTTTGTTGCAGTTCACATCTAGCTGAAGGGTTGAAAGACTGTCATGGCAGCTCACCAACATTCATCAATAACTATGAAGAGCTTAAAAATCACTTAGCTCGTGATGTAGAAGCTCGGTGGATCCATGACCTCACTATTAACTATGAAATAACTACTTGTGCTGGGGCTCTTCACCTTGGGCCTTTTTTCAGGACAACCTTGAAAAATGATCCTAATGATTTTCCTGAACTGCAAGAGCAGTGACATTCATCTTCCTTGACCAAGCCAATAAAGTTCTATAGAAGTAAAGAGAAATCCCGGCAAAGCGAGGGACTGATAAGATGAGAAAGGTTGCTGAGGGCAAGGATGAATCCCTCCGTTACCCAGATGGGACCAATCTGTGTTGCAGTAACAGCCGCAACACGAATCATTCGCAAGGTTGCACCAACTGCATGACTAGTTCATCATGAGGCTACTTCTCAACTTGAGCAATTCTAACCTAGGATATCGTCATTACCACATCATGGTCTCACCCCACTAAATAATATCTGGGAAACAAATTTATGCAAATTTAAGATGGTAAGCAACTAAGGTGGCCAAAGCTAGTGAAGGATCTTTGAGGCCCAGGAAAAGAGCAAATACTGCCACTTCCACTGAGGTTCGAAGCATGATAAGGAGGAATATATCATTCTACAGAGGCAGTTGAGTCCCTCATCAAGCAAGAAAGACCCGTCCAGTTCCTCAGAGAATGAAACTAGGTATGAGACTCAATTGGAGGAGAAATTGTACCACTGAGGCATATTGCCATAAGGTGCAGCAGGAGTCATTGACATGATCTCCACCCGACCTTTAGGAGGGCCTAGATGCCCAGAACCATAATTGCCCTCAAAGAAGGTGAGAATGCAGTGAAATAACTATCCATTTTGTGGATGAGGACTTGTCTCATATAATTCCTCCTCACCTTGACCCACTTGTATCAACTCTTGTATCAAGGGGCTAGAGTTACTAGTAAAGAAATCCTTAATTGATTATTCTTTCAAGGATGTTCTTTATATCCAAGTGTTCAAGAAATTACGGGTAACCAAAGCTGGCCTAATGTTGTCAAATGGCCAATTATATGGCCTTGATAATGAATTGGTTCATGTTGAAGGTCAAGCAGCAATGGAAAATAGGCCTAGTATGTCAATCCCCCATTGTGCGAATGGCTTAGGCAATTGTACAGCTTGAAGCTCGGTGTGAGGTTAATGAGAGATGTTTCCATAGATTTGGTAGTTATCATACCTCTTAACGAACTCTATAGCATCCTTTTTAATGATTGGTTAATACTAGCCCTATCGTATGATCTTAACTACCAGATTTTTTCCCCTATATGTGACCCGCATATTTTGAGTACTTCGCTCAAAGCACCGCTTTGAGTATGTGACTTGCATAGTCGGTCTCAGCTCGTGTCAAATATCGCATGTAAGGGATAGAGTATCCTTATCGCGACAATTTTCCATCCATGAGAATGTACCATCTGACTGTCCTCTTTACGCATTTAGTTTCTTTTGGATTTTTTGGTAATGAGCTCTCTTTTATGTATTTCCAATACAAAGTCATCCAAGTTTTCTCGTCTGAGGCTAGGAGCATCTCCTCTGAAACTTCTATGCTTGGGGTCATGAGGACTGCTCTTCTCTCCCTTGCGTATTACTTAGGATTCCTGAGCGTGGTAGTTTTTGCCAATTGATCCGCTTTTTAATTATCTTTCCTTCGAATGTGGTGAACCTCCACCTTGTTGAATAGTTTTAGTCAATCCTGCACATTAATGAGGTACTTTCTAGGTATCGGTTGGATGCTTCAAAGTTTCCCAATCACCTAGTTGACAACTAGTTCATAATCATTGTGAACAATCAAACTCTTTATCATGCGTTCCTTTGCTAGCTTCAACCTAGCTAATAGAGTTTCATACTCGATCGTGTTGTTAGTGGTTGGAAACTTAAGCATTATTGAGTACATTGTTTCGAATCCTTCTGGAGTCACTAAGACCACACCATCCCCGCTTTCCGATCAAGAGGATGACCTGTCAACATACAAAATCCATGTTAGAATTTCCTTACGTTGAAGCTCGCCTTCGTCCCCTTTTAAAGTTTTTAGAATTAGGGTCATAATTTCGACTACGAAATTTGTGAGACTTTATGGATGGTTGTGCTCGAAACTTTATGTCGAACTCACCCAACACCACAGCCCATTTTATCTAGTGTTTAGACACCTCGGGCCTTTGTAAGATCCCCTTCAATAGTTGGTCAGTTAAAACAATGACCTTATGGGCCTAAAAGTATGAAGTTTTTCTGTGAAATGGATGAAAGCTAAAGCGACCCTTTTAACATATGAGTATCAAGTTTCTACATCTATAAAGATTTTACTGACATAGTAGAATGGTTGTTATATTTTAACTTCTTGCCTGACCAGGACTGAACTTAATATCCTGCCAAAGATGGCCAAGTAAAGATATAAATATTCGCCTTCTTTTGGAGAGGATAGGAGGGAGGTTGGCAATGTATTCCTTTAATTTTTGGAAGGATGAGTAACACTCTTTTATCCAATGAAAGTTGTTCACCCTGGCCCTTCTCAAAGCCTTAAAGAATAGAAGGTATTTCTCACCTAATTTTGCTAGGAATGGGGAGAATGCGATGAGTCTTTTGATTAGCCTCTAGACTTCCTTTTCTGTGCGGGGAGGATTCATATCGATAATTGCTTTAATTTTGTCTAGGTTCGCCTCAATTTCCTGATGATATACTATGAAGTCAAGGAATGTTTTTGAGGTTACTTCGAACACACACTTTGTCAGATTTAATTTCAAGATAAAGTACATTTTGAGAGTTTTTATTATCAATAAAGATTCATTTCAGTTAGTAATCGATGACACTATTTGAAACGAGCATTTATACAACAAGAATATCAGAATGAGGAGTTATTACATGAGTTATATCGTCATTACTAAAACTAATGATATCATTCTTTATTCCTAATTTTTATCTCTTGCTATTGGAAGTGTTCTTGAGACGACCTGGAGTTTTACTTTTAGGAGGCCTTATAAAGGTCATATTCACTACTCTCGTTGCCACAAGGTTGCGAGCTTACTCAAGTTGATCCGTGTTGTCGTTGCTGGCTTTGCCAAGAGCATGTCCAAGGTCTTTCAAATATTTATTGCGGTATCATCTTTGAATGATGGTCACAATCTCTTAGTTAAGAGTCCAACAATCCTCGATGCTATGATCTGGAGATTGCTAATAAAAGTAATATTTTGACTGATAGCCTCCCTATAGGTTCTTCACTGGTTGTAGCTATTTTAGGAATTTCTCATTCTAGATCTATATTAGGACATTGGTCTATATATTATTTAGAGGAGTGAGATTTAACAACATATATTTCTTTCTGACACTTGGATCTATCCTCTGTTGTTTCCTGGGATCCTTGGTGAAAGAGCTATCATCATTTCTCTTCTTTCCACTAGTCGATCCCAGGTGGTGATCTAAGCGCTCAAGCCTCTTTGCTCCGTTGGCCTTGTCAACAGCAATATATGTTCGGGTAATGGTTTCTGCTTTAAGAAATGTCTTGGGTTCCTACTGAACCAAATATTTAAAAAACTCTTCTGATTGCACAGTGGCCTTGAAAGAATTTATTTCTATATGTGAGTTTATCGATTGCTTCAATATTTCTTAGCACTAAGTCTTCAACTTCAAAAGTCCACGCTTTTACCTTTATGTTATAATATTGACGATTATTTGTTAATAGGTTGCTACTCGAATGTATTTCTATATGTGAGTTTATCGATTGCTTCGATATTTCTTAGCACCGAGTCTTCAACTTCAAAAGTCCACGCTTTTACCTTTATGTTATAATATTGACGATTATTTGTTAATAGGTTGCTACTCGAATGTATTTCTATATGTGAGTTTATCGATTGCTTTGATATTTCTTAGCACCCAGTTTTCAACTTCAAAAGTCCACGCTTTTACCTTTATGTTATAATATTGACGATTATTTGTTAATAGGTTACTACTCGAATGTATACTGCTTTTCTAATTTCCTCTAAAAGATTCAAATTCTTTGTAAGGAGTCAAAATTTTTGATCTAGAATGAGATTTTCTACTCAATACTTGGCATTCATAGCTCCACTGGGATTATCTCTTCTATTTTGTAACATAAATTGAATGGTATTTCCCTATTCAGTTCTTTGGAGTTGTTCGATAGGCCTAAAGTACAGATGGAAGTTTGTCCACCCAAGTTCATTCAGCTTTGTCCAATATAGTGTTTAATCTATTAATTATCATTCGATTTGTCACTTTTGCCTATTTATTTGTTTGAGGATATGAAATCAATGTATGGAATAATCTAATACCAAGATCTTTGTAATATTTCATAAACGTTTTTGCTAAAAATTGAGTACCATTATCGGTTGTTCATCATCTTCTTCGTTGGATATCCTATTGTACCTGTAGTTTATAGCCACAAAATCTCAAGGAAAGAGAGGCAAGGATGCAATTTCCTTGTAGTATAACTTGTTGTACCTGTAACATAATTATTGTTTAACATATAAATAAGGTGTAGTATAAATTGTGCATGAAGATTAGCACTTAAAACACAAGGATGCAATTTCCTTCTGTCCGATGTTACAGGAGACACCATTGTAGGCGTGTTGGAGCTGAACTGAATTTCAAACATCAAAAACAATGGAGAAATCACTTGCCTGATTTCTTGCTTCTCCTCGACACGGCTTCAGCACGCAGCAACAACACGCACTCTGTTTGGAATAGCAAGCCTATCCTCTCTATTACAAGCCCTTGTGTTTTCTCTTTTCTCATTTTTTCCTTGGTTTGGTTTTTATTCCTTCTATTAGTTGTTAAGTTGCCCTTGCCCGTTTGCCCCACCTCCCAACTAATTCAGTTGCTTTTAGTCTTCAATTTGCTATAAATGTAATAGTGCAGGGATGAAAGGAATTAAGAAGTATTTGCCTCATCTCCTACGTCTTTTGTTTCCCTCTTGTTCTCTCTGACTTCTCTCTGTTTTATCTCTCTCTCTCTCTCTCCCTCTTTTCTTCTCTGCCCTCTCTCTCTCTCTCTCACTCTCCTCTCTCTGGTTTCTCTTGTCTCCTCTTGCCAAAACTCTCCTCTCCTCCTCTATTCTCACCATCTCGCCACCGATTTTCACGATATGGCCATGGAGCACGTATCAAACAGTGCTTTCATTAAGACAAAAGTAGAGGAGATTGACGAACGAGCACTCGACGCACTTGAAGCGGCTATCGCCGAGCTTGCCAATGCAATGAAGGACCTCCGATGGGCTACTAATAGACTTGGCATCACCATGTCCACCGTGGTTTCCACCACAGCGTAAATCCAGTCATCCATGACGAAACTCAGCCAATCGCTCCACTGAATCAAATACAACCCTAACTAGTCAGCAACTTTTCACCTTCTTGTGGCTTCTTTTACTAATGCTTCCCATCTCCACTTTCCCCAACCTACAATTCCTTCCACCGTTGGTTCTATACAGCCACATGTATTTCAAATTGCCATTTCTGCTCCCACCACAGAACAAATTCGGCACTCCTGTACCAACCGCATCGACTGGCTACTCTTGCTGACTACAAATTCCTCTTGGCCTTCAACTCCATCATCCTTCATGGCTCCCACTTCTGAAATTTTCTCCCAAACTGCCATTACTTTGTCAAAAACGCTTGAGCAACCACAGGCCGACCGCATCGCCTGCTCTGCCTCCACCATGGCACCATTCCAACAATTCATCATAGAAATTCCCTAAACCTTAACCTGGATTGACCGATAAACCCTGCCATATGCAAATCTCCTTTTTCTTCCAACTCCTTCGCAGATCAAGACTGCATCCCTTGCCACAATTTTTGAACCTCCTGCACTTGCTACTATCCAAGGGTTTCCAGAGTTGAACAACCCTGTAAGTGACTGCCTATCATACTCTGACAAGGTCCCTGATGGTTTTTATCTCATTCATGGAATGGATTAATATGTATGGGCTATGTACTGATTTGCAAGAGAGTGGTCGTAATCCCTCAATTGAATTTTGATATTTGTTGATCCTATAGATTCTTCAATTGAGGGGGTTTTCATGGATCACCGAACTGATTCCAGCTTGAAGGAATGGCAGAACCGGACACACAGGGTACCTTGTAGCTGTGTCCCCACAAAGATGTTGTCGATCAATTGACGGAATTGGTATGCAATCACAAGGGCAGTGCAGCCCCAATCGGTAAGGGAGAATTTGTTCTCGTCTGGGAAGAATGTAGTGATGACCTTAAGGATTGTTTAGGCTCTATCGTGCTTCCAATTGGCAGCTTATCTATTGGACTCTACAGACATTGTGCTTGGCTCTTTAAAGTCATGGTTGATACAATTGATTTACCTTGTCGAATTGCCAGACGCTGCAAATATTATCATAAAGATAATGCTATATCTTGTCTTGTGTGGTTTGAGCTAGGCAGGGGGTTTCTCGTTGATTTAATGGGGAATTCAGGTTGCTTATCTAAGCCTGATTCTTTGCTCAATGGTCCACCTTCCATCTCAATTTCTTCACCATTGAGGTTTCCACTATTTAGGCTGGTGAAACTTGCTATTCTTTTTAGGTCACTGGCTAAACAATATTTTTTAGATTGCCAATCTCTTAATATAGTATTTGAAAATGCCTCTACAGGCAATGTGGTTAATGAGGAAGAGGTGGAGGCTTCTATGTTTCAAAAGCAATTAGACATGAATATGATGCTTCCAAATAGGAACAACCAAGGGTCCTATTCAATCATGAAGGACAAACCTTCTCAGTTGCCAATGCCCTCAAAAGCTAACCAGCCAACTAGACATGAGAAGGATTTGTAATTGTTGAAATGTCGCACTCCTTCTCAGAACGTTGCATGGAAATGGAAAAGGAAATGGAAATGGATGGCCTGAAAATGGATTGCAGAATATTTGTCAAAGGGGGGTTTGTATAGACTCTTGCACAAACCTGGCACAAGGGAAAATTTGGATGAGAAGCGTTGCCTAAATGTGTCACGAGGAATGCACTATCTGTGTAAGCGGAATCTACCAAGAGGTCACAGAGATGTCACTGCAAAATTGGGGCGAACATACCATCACACTCGCTGTTGGCGATTTAATTGGATTGGTATTTATATAGTTGAACAATTGAATGGCTCCATGGATTTGGAGGCAATTTCTAAATCCAGACCTCAAAGAACTGTCAATGAAGTGCTCAACCCATCAACTTGTTTACCAGGGAAAAATGTTAATCTGTCAGCCTGATCAACCAGTGGCTTGGCCATGTTGGTTGGGAGAACATCGGATCGAGGTTCATCTGTAATGATGAAACAGATGTAGCAATGCTGATGGGTTATCCTTCCCCATACAATAACCATGGGAATCAGTCTTTGAAAATTCTTGGCTTTGTATCGTATCAAAATCAGCCTATCCCTTCCATAATTCAGGGCCATGGATGTCAGGGTGTGCGGCATGATCCTATCTCTAGTGTCGCAAGACGTTCTGGCTCGCTGTTTTCACGTTATGTGAGATTAACGCCTCTTTATCCTGGTGTTAGTATGCCATGGCATATCTTGGAGGACTGATGAGTTCATGCCCATTAAATGGTTCTCCTGGGTCTATCCATTCTACAGCTAAATATAATCCCTCCAGACCATCTTCTGAAGCAACTGCAAGTTCCCAATTGATTCGGAAGTTACACCCTCAGGTTGCCACTACTGAGATTGCCTGTTTTGAGGCTATTACTAGTACTGCAATAAGTTGTGGTCTAGCAAAATATCAGAATTATTCTAATACAGCATGTCTGGAAGGGAATACTTCATTGTTTAGACCACACGACTACGGTGGTCTTATCCATGAGTTTTCCATATCTGGGGATCACCCATATCATAAATTCTGCTACAAGTTCACCCAAAATGTGATGTCTGCAATGTTTATATTCCACAAAATGCTGCTAGGCTGATAGAATATAGGGCACATTCCCAATGGATGCAAAACTACTACCCTTCCCAAGAATCTGATTGGACTTCACAGTGTTGTAGCTATGAATTTGCTGGTTATGGAAACAATCAAAAGTTAGGGTTCCCAAAATCAGCAAACAAATTCATTCCAGAATCAACGGTCTATAATCCAGCCACTCCTATTTCCTCACTTCTTGTTGGGATTCGAGAAGAAGTTACTTCATGGATTTTGGTTTTCCCCATTTAACTTTGAGGGCAAAGTTTTCGTGATGAAGAGGGTAACGTTACGAGCCCTTGTATTTTCTCTTTGCTCATTTTTCCCTTGGTTTGATTTTTATTCCTTCTGTTAGTTGTTAAGTTGCCCTTGCCCTTTTTCCCACCTCCCAACCGATTCAATTTGCTTTTAATCATCAATTTGCTATAAATGTAATGATTTAGGGATAAAAGGAATTAAAAAGTATTTGCCTCATCTCCCACTCTTCTCTTTCCCTCCTGTTCTCTCTGACTTCTTTTTGTTTTATCTCTCTCTCTCCTCTTTTCTTCTCTTGTCCTTTTTGCAGACTCATCTCTCACTTTTTTCTCTCTCTCTCTCGCACTCTACTCTCTATGATTTTTCCTCATCTCCTCTGCCGAACTCCCCTCTCCTCCATTCTCACCATCTCGTCACCGATTTTCATGATACGGCCATGGAGTACATATTACACACACTCTCTCTCAAAGCTGCGGCAATGGCAGCAGCAGCCACCGTTCTGAACATGTTTCTCTCTTTCTTCGCGTTCTCTCCCCCTCCATCAGCAAAGGTTGCTGTTTTTACAAAGGGAGGGGAAGCTGGCTGATTAATTTAGGTAGCTTTTTATGTTAATTGTGGGCCAATTGCGGCTAGTTTTTAGGGTTTTAGTTATTATTGACAAGTGGTATAAAATAATTTAGAGGGTTCTCCATAAGTTAATATATCTTAAATTTTAATTTCCTAATCTTAGGCACAATTAAAAAAAATGCATTAAATGTCATCACCATAATCCCTGACTAATCATTATAATGCAGAAAGTTAAATTTCACCGTCACCAAAAAATTATCAAAATATCATCTTAAAACTTTTGAGATTCCAATAAATTCATGCTATATATAAAGTCAGTATAGGATTAACTACAAGTAAACAACTTCAAAGAGCTTCATGTATACGTCACTTTTTTTAATTAATAATCTCTAATGGTCACGGGTATGAGTAATCTAAAAATAATTAGGTCTCCATTTAGCTAGTCATCCGACCTTCCAAATGCGCTTCAAATTAATCAAGAATATCAAGACAGGATCTCCATATGTGGAGCCTCGAAATATAAATATAATTATGACAAGAATTGGCCTTTCATTTTCTTCTAATTTATCTTTGTAAATTTCTTGAACATTTATTTGGATAAACTTAAATTACCATCTTGTCTCAATAACTTTCCATCAAGTGAGCTATGGCCAAAATTTTCTGTTATTATTATTATTTTATTTATCCTTTTAAAAAATATAGAATATATTTATAAGAGGATCTCACAATTTTAATCATAAAAATCAACCCACTATACTAGTTTAAGGATTAAATTCTTAGCTCACAACAAATTAAGTTTAATAACCTTGAAGTTTTCGGCTCATTGAGTCCAATGTACTAAGGTTTGTTTACTTAGCTAAGTTCATAATTAAATTATATCAAATCGACAAAGTCTACTAAATAATCTAAGTTCAAATTGATGGCCCAATTATCCAATCCTAAATCTGGTAATCTAAATATTCTAGACCCAAAGACTAAAAATCTACTCTGAAAGATATTCTTTACAATTCAATTATATTAATTAAAGATCAATTATCTAATTAATAAAAATATGAAACACCGAAGTACAATATCTTCTAACTAGGCCCGAATTTCAGCTGAGCTAGCTTGGAGGCCAATCATCTTTGTTGGATCATTTATACCTTATGAACAAACTTGTGTATGTTTTTTCAAGTAATCGACTCTTCCTTTTGACTTGTTGTGCATTGGATTTTTAATAGAAGCATTTTCCCAGGACAAAACACTAGTCCTATGTCACAAATGGCCAAGAAGCATAACGATTATATATTATGTAGACATAACATGCAGATAGAGAATATCTACATAAATAGTTTATAAATATAAAAATGTATACATAAGATAAATAATAATCTAAAAACTTTTAGATAATTCTAGAGTGGTATAGATAATTATAGGAAAAGGAGGGGAGATATGTACGTAATATAAAATATTCTTGAATAAAAAGGATGTAAAAGATTTTAGAATATTATAAAAGGAGAATATTTATAAAAATATTCTAAAATGTGAATCTTAATCATCCATAGTGAATAATGGAAAGATAATTCTAATCATTGGTTGAGGAGGTGGCATTCCTATACCTCTCTTTTGAAATAAGATTAAGAAGCTTAATAAGCCTAATAAATAAGAGAATAAACAATTCAAGTAAAGTCAAATAAGATGAAACTAAAGAGTTGTGTGTAACAAAAGGGGTGGCTAGTTTTGAAGAGTTTAAGGGGTAGCTTTCCAAAAAAAAAAATTACAGGAGTGAGTGTCAGAGGGGTGTTTTATATTTATATACTCAATTTTTAGAATAAAAAATATTTTCTCTAAAAATCTTATATATTTATACATTTTAAGGTAAAAATATCCAAAAAAAAAAAACTAACTTGTTTATATCACATTGGATATACTAGATAAGTGCTGTATGGGTGATTGACAAAAAATGCAATCACGTGATAGGTGATATTAGAGATAAGGTTTGCAGGAAAACTATAATGGTAGCTATGCTAAGACTGTGACGATAAAAGATTAAGGCTATAAGAGAGCTAGTAAACATTTGCATGAGAGATAACCTTTACTATGTCAGAACGACATAGCTAATATACCGAGCATCATGGAAGGTGAGGTGTCGATTCAGAAAAAGAATGCATGAGATGTGTCAAATTTCTCTAAACTTGAAAAGGAAACTTTCATTAATAGACAGGGCTTTGGGTGATGTCAAAGGCTTATGGGATGGCGTTGATAACTTTAAGAGGGCGTTTTAAGACTCTCAGAATATGTTGATAATGTCAAAGACTTTCATATGCTTGAACCGAAATGTAACACGGGCTCCACTAAAGCTTAGGTCAGACGCTTCTCTACTTTTCTCAATTATTTACTTTTTCACATAAATATAAAATTATTCTCAATAATTTATCTAATTTAATTAATTTGTGATAGTGATAAAATATAAATTAGAGGTTAGATGTTACAAATTGGGGACGGCTACCTTTGGGAAAAGAAAGCACTGGATGCTTGGTGAGTTGTGAGAGGAATCAAGTAGATGATTAAAATGATGCATTAACGGGAAGTAAGTGAAGGAAAACTACTTATTTTGTGGACCAATTACATGGGGAAATAGGGAGGACATAGGATTCTCTGATTTGGCAACTTATGTGAGGATAAGAAACGAAAAGTGTGGTTTAAATGGTTCAAAAAGGGGACAATTTATGGGAGAGGGGTAACAAAATGTTAGTGGCCCAGTGAATTGAAGCTGTGTGTAGAGGATGCCGACTAAATTATGTCTACACGTATTTGGAGCCTATTAGTACCTAGAGGGGGTTAGTGTAAAGAAAACACTTCATTTTGAAGAAGTTGATAGAAAGATGAGAAAATTATAAGAGGTCGAGCATGGGACAGGGAAAAAAGGTGCCAAATTATCCAATTAAGTCGATCTATATTCTTCTTGTATGTGATCTATGAACGTGATCCCAATTAGTGCTTCTTTGTTTTTTTTGTAAAATTCATATTTCCTTCTAGATTCTATAACCAAAATCATGAGAAGTACTAAAATTTTGATGGACAAAATGATGATTATGTTTCGGCCATAAGGTAATAAAAGCATGCTTAGAGATGAGGAATTATGGTTCCACATGTTATAGATATAGTGTTTTTAAGAAGAGATTTTAAAATCCTTAGTGGCAAAACTTATAAAACACGTGCGACACGTACGACGCTTCAATGTGTATAGATCTATATATTTTGTAATTTATATGCTGCCTGAAGATCACAATTCCAAACTATAAGTGGAGAAATGAGAACTAATGGCAACAATGACAAGACTCAAAATATCACACCAACACATTATAGATTGACGTTTTTTTGATAATGACCTTATATGCATGTAGAATATCGTAATAAATACTAAAAACATGGTAAGAGGCAAATTACAAAACTCAAAGAAGGCACTAGATAAGGTAATTCCATATCCCATACCCATCATCCAGAAGACCGAGAATCTCTCATCGTCTAGGCCATAAGGGAAACATCTTCTAAAGTCTGATCATCTCTCATCAAGGCCATAAGGGGAACCAAGTATTTTCTTTCCATACTTTCATAGATAATCCAGAATAGTTGACAATGTTAGAAATTAAAAATATCGCTTTTAAAAAAATATATCATACTTAGAGTAAGACGTAAAAAAAAAAGGGGGGGGGGGTAAAGAATTGCTGCATATTAAAAAGAACGGGGTTGGAAAAAATAATGAGCTAAAATATAAGCTTGTTTGTAAGTATATTTGTAAGATTAAAAGAGAAAATGCTAAATAAAAAGGCTAATGATCTTGTTCTAACTATAAAAATGTTCACTAATGCCAAAGATGACTTTGACATAAGTAAATAAAAAGTTGAGCCTGATGAAACTTGGAGTTGTACTGCGTAGCAATCTGGAATTATAAAACTAATAACATATGATATTATATAGAATGAATACACATGCAAGAAAACTAAGGGATTATTCAAGGAGAAACATCTCATAGAGGCATAATGACAAGCAATCATTTCTCAGTGGACTGTCTGAATGAAGCAAAATTCGACCTAATGCGGTGAAAATTTTCCACCCTAGTCCCTCCGAATAGACTGAAAGTAATGAGGAATTGGTGGTTTGGTGCAGAGGTACTACCAAGAAGCCTTCTTAACACCCATCAAAAGACCTTGCGATGCTAAACTACGAAAGACAATTCGAGACATACGGAACTTCTCATATACTGCACGAGGGCGGCCACTGAAAATACATCGATTTCTTACTCGAGTAAAGGAGCTATTTCTGGGTAACTTGGACAGCTTATATCGATGGTTCTCCTGCATAATGCTTGGAAGATCAGGATCTCTGCACAATGCTTTATAAAGATTCCGTCTCAATTCATATTTCGTCGCAAGCATTCGACGTTTATAATCTCGTATATTTCGCTTTTCAGACACCGTGCTAAATCCCCTCAAGTGTTGGGGCGTTGCCACAGTAGCAGGATCAACCTTCCAAAATCCAAACCGAGAGAACAAGCCAGTGAAAATTTTCGACATCATTGGGTGATTATCCTTCCAAGCCACACAATCGGGAAGGCAATATTAGTGCCACTGCTGAAATTACAATAAAATCAGGCCAATGAGCATGATAAAAGGAATATTTTGTATGCTAAACTACAAGATATTTGAACACTCAGGATAAGGTAAAGAAGTTCTCTGCCTCAAGTATTAGAAATAAATGGACAAATCTAGCAAGTCATTCAAGAAAAATCAATTGGGAACTTAAAATACTAATTGCAGATAATCCTGTCCTGCCTTGGCCCAAATTAGTCAGTATAAGTCCCTCATTTACATCAAGGCAGTGATACCAAAACTGCATCAACAGACCCTAATTGCGTTTTTTTAATTAAATTGATTCACATAAAAACTAAATTAGCTTGACAAATCTACCTACCACTCCCGCAACAATCCAAGATCCCAGTAACGTTGCACAAATGACAATTTCTTGAAAAAAGCAAATGATTTTAACTCAGCAATGTTAGCCCAAGGTTGGGTTCAACCTTGCTTTGATTATAATAGACATTCTAATTGAACTAATATTGTCCTGTGCCATGTAAGATTGCCCTAATGACAGCTTAAATTTTGCTTAAATAATGCATGGCCCAAATTCGTTATTTCATATAAGATTAAATCCTTGTGCTAATATTTTGTTTATATAACACTCAGCCCAAACAGCATATTTTAGACAATGCTTGGACCAAACAAGATTCAATTCCTTGGCCCATTTAATCACGATAGCCGTCGCCCCCTCTTTCCTCTTTAATTTGTGTTTATCCCAACTCTATATTTGAAAAGTTTACTTAATCATACGGAAAGGGAATTACAAAAAATCTGATATTATTAAAGAGAAAAAAAAAAAGAGAATTGTTTAGGCTTTATCACTCAGAAAGCTTTTATAACTACAGAGAGGGTGGTGTTGGGAAGCTATATTATGAAAGCCAAATGCACTTTGCTCAAACTATAAATCACCTAATTAAATTGGAACGAATCAATTTAGTGTATTGTGTATTGACTTAATTATGTGAAACCTAGCACGCTCTTTACATTGACAACAAATACACTCAGGTTGAATTAAGTATGGTCGTGGCTGATTTTATTTTATTCTAACACCTCATTTTCTTGGAAGTTACAATTTTAGAATATTATACAATTATACGGCAAAATCATAGTGCTATGTAAACCCTAGCTTCTTTCTACAATATATTTAACAGACATGAAAGTGTGAACGAGCTAGAGTTGGTGGGGTTTCTTCATTTTTGATAGTTAGCACCTCAATTGTTAGAAAATCAGAGTTGCAGAAGCAAGTATTTTGGAAGGAAGCTAAAAACCTAGCATTCATGGCTCTCTAATTAACCCTACCTCCATCACACACACACACACACACACACACACACACACACACAAGTGCGCAGGGATGAAGAAAGCACACAGATGAAATTTTTGTGTTCAAAAAATAGCAAATTTTCTTTCAAGAGGAATTTTTTTAAGTAGTGTACTTCCACTTGCCTATATTTTATCTAAGAGATCGTTATTAGTTCTCGTGAGAGATATGTTGTAAAAAAGTAAAGATTTTTCTCTTGTGAAATAGTGAAATTCGAAATATCCAATGTTAAGAGCTAGAAGAATGTACAAGAGGGAGTCATGTATGTACAATTTGATCTTCATCGGGCAAGAAGGCAGACTAGTAGATTGGAACTCTCAAGAGAAGTAGGCGCAACCGAACCCGAATAAATCCGATTTTCTTTACTCTTTACTATTATTTTCTGCCCTATTTACTGTTTTATCAATTGATTAGTTAATTAATCTAAAATTAAACTTTAAATTGGTTGAAATTAAAATTCAATATCTTGGTTAAAATTGTAACAACCTAATTCACCCCCTCTTAGATTGTTAGATGAGACCACAACCAACTACTAAAATAACCTGTTCAATACGGCAATTCCTAAATTTCCTAAGAACCTAGAAGATTTGGTCACCCCTTTGCCAAATCATATTTAAGATAAATCCAAAGATATCTCCAATGCCGAACAGATTTCCCACTTCTTCCTACAGGCACTCTTGGCCTACTTTAGTGAGATAGATCACAGATATGGTGCAATGTTTTGTCAAAATGCCCACATTAACAAACAAATAAACCATACTTTCATCACACAGACCAAACTGCATAAGCTATCATGTATTAGCCACTACAACCACATATCACACATACCAAAATCCTCTCTGAGAGGTTAAAAACACAACCTGCCAAAGATCATTGGTCCTCCGGTTGTCATACCAAGGAGAAATTAATTCAGGGAAGGGTAAATAGGGAAGAGAGATGAAGAGAAAAAGGGAGAAACGGGAGAAAGAGATCAGACAATAGAAAAAAGAAAATGAAGAAATTGCTACAGGAAGGAGAAACACAACTACATAATAGTAATTTAATTCATCAATGACTTATCAAACAACAAAATTAAGTCCCTTTATGAATTTTTCTCATTCATATAATTCTCCGGCTCTATCGCAACCTCTGTAGGGCAATTTCTCATTGAGCTGCATTTTTATACTCTCCCACTTGATGATATTTTGGCCAAAATATTCCACCTTTAGAACTTGTCATAGAACAGATAGGTTACAACATTATGGCCAACTGGATCCTTCAAATACTTATACTTCCAACCAGTGTGTATCTTATTGCTCCTATTTGATGGTTCTATTATTTTCATTATTTTTACCCTAAGAAAGTTATAAAAACAATCCCTGTGAAACTGAACAATTTAATATTGATGGGGTCTGAAAAAATGGGTAAGACCCGACTGGAGAAAACTGAAGACCCGGATTGGAAAAACTGAAGGCTGAAGGGGAAGGGTGGATGTAAAAACACAGGCCTAGAGTTTTGACCCTACAAATTGAAATCATTAATACAAATATTAGCCGATACGATACATATCATATGTATCGATATCGCGCCCCCCAAAATCGGTATTTTTTAATACCGCAATAATATTGTGACATTTTCATATCGGTTGATAAAACCAATACAACGACTAACATAACTTTGTCAACTTATAATTTTTAGAATTTTTTTTTCCATTTGATATATTTAATACCAATACGTATCGATACCAATACCAATATAATCATGACCAATATTGATACCGATATTTTTTATCCATGGTCGAAATGCAAGATCATGCCCAAAGGCATGGAAAAATAGCCCCAGCCTCAGCATCCAGACCACCAAGACATTTGTGGGCATGACTAGCCATTCAGTCTTAAGGCCCAGGCACAAGGATGGGGCGCTCTGCCATGTGAAGACTAGCTCCATACCACATCACAACCAGAACACTGCCACATATCCAATATTCGCCATGGGATGTGTCACCAACCAAGGAGTCAAGGAGGACATGTCACAATAGCATCTGAAAGGCGATGGGCATCAAATGGGTGCCAAAAAGGATAGTGTGAGCACCGAAAAGGACCTTTGGTTGCAGCCCCTGCCACAGTCACCTGTCCACTAATATGGCAACTAAGGGTCTAATCAAAGCCCACAAGACCCGCCAGTAGCCAATATGATGTTGTTGAGCACATCCCTACTTCACAGATGAGCGGACTTCATAAAGAAACCTTTCGTATACAAAGAGGCGGAAAACAAGGAATGGGAGAGGAAAGGCATCCCTAGAAAGAAGAGAGAATAATTGCTGAGAGAGTGAAAGCCAAGCCTCAGAAACAACTCCGCCACTATTTTCAGCGTACTAGTTGGCTTGAGAGGTCCTCTGAGAGAGCATTGAGTACTTCTCCGAGGACACATGCCACCATATTGATCCCAGATCAGAGAACTGTATAGGTCTGGAGTCACATAGCACAGAGTCAGACATCAAAGTCTCAAAAATGGACTACACGCCTTGCATGCGCCTGAACCTCCACTCTTAATGTGATGAGTCCAGCAAATCATCACCTTACATTTTTTTTTGGAATATTCTACAAAATTTGAGACGGAATACCCCCCCCCCCCCAAATAAAAAAAGTCTTCTAGAGATCCTTTACACACACTTGTTTTTATTTAACTAGTTCAAAGCTTCGAACACAGCTTGGATTTAGGTTGTTACTGTGGTGCCCCGAACCCGAGTCACCCAACCGGACTCAGAACGGCCACATGAAAATCCAAAATCATAAATAACCTCATAAATGCATCACTAAATAAAACATAATATTTATAATTTTCACAATAAATTTTCTAAAGACAATTAATATCTATAAAATCATAACCCTGGGAACGCAGTCCCGATAACATAATCAAATAAAATTTCGACCAATCGAACTAACTCTAGAGCTTCCTATCATGAGCTTCTAATCCCAAGATTGCCTCTATCTCGAAATTCCTCAGCAACCACACGATCTCTTCTAACTTGTCATAAACTTCTACTCTGGAGCAAATAAAATACAATTGTGAGCCTAAGGCCCAATAAGTAAATAAATCAATAAAATAACGGAATGCAATAAAACATCTCGGATAATAATAACATCATAATTATATAAGATAACTCGACAATTATCCAAAATTCAACAATATGTCATATTCACGACTCAAAGGCCATATGATAACAAATCATCAGATATGCAAATTGGATTCCATCGAATCCAAGTATCAATCACGGTATAGGTTCCATTGAACCCATCACAAAAGAGGTCCCAATTATGTAAGATGTCACTAAAGTCTCCTCAGACCTTATACATTACTGTGAACTCTCAATCCACACACCCACCCCACAGTTGGGTAACTCTCAATGTTCTAGTACTCATAAGTTTAACAAGCGATTCTATGGTCTCATGATATTTGTCAGTCGTAGTGTACAAGCATCGCATTCAATCCACACACACAAACAATATTCTCGTTACCCCGTCAGGTAACCTATACGTACTTTGTGATCTTCTAATCCACGCCCCTTTGGGAACAGAATACTCATATTATCAACAAGTCAAATCCAGCACCACCTCGGTACGATAGCCACTGATATCTCACCAATAGGTTCATAGGAATATAAGCATCCGTCCAAATGACCTCAACCTCCAAAACATGGATTCAGTATCGAAAAATTGTAGCCTACATTAAGATTCCGTAGCCTCCTATTCAACTCGATACCTTAGTATTTTCGTACGCTCTCCTCAACTTAGCCATAGAGTGCCAATAAAATATATGCACGCCAACAAAGTTAACACGAAGAATAATTTACTGGAGTTCATTAATGAGATACAAGAATAATCACTTAACTGACTTTTATTATTTTCAAGCATACCAAACCGACGTGCATCATAAACACATTCTGCCATAAATATACATAAATATACCAACCATATATACCAACACAAACACACGCTGCCACGCGCGGCAGTATACCTGCACCTACACTGCCCTACACACTCACACACACACACACACACACACATATGTGTGTGTATATATATACATACATAAATAAATATTTAGATATACTTCCACACATACGTATATACGTACATCATTCTTACCCGCATACGTATACCTGTTTATACCAACACGAAGACTCCCGGCCTTCCACTTACACACCCGAGTCCCAAATCATCAACCACAGCGCCATCGACCAACAGAGCACGAACTCTGTCTTCCCGATTCAGCTTTCATAACAATTTCCACACACATTACTAATTTAATAGCATTTGGAGAGGAATACGATTAACTTAGAGAGAGAAAGACAAATCGGTTGCAAAATGACAGAAGAGTTACTTGCTAATTAGAAGAGGGTTTACTTGCCTGATTTGGACAGAAGTGTAGCACGGATAGGGTTTAACGGCGGCGACAGCTAGGGTTTGCGGCGGCACAAAATGACGACGGCAACGGCAACGACAACTAACGGCGAACGTCGGCGGCACACCTCCGGACCCAAAATGGCGACGGCGACCACGACTCCAGATGACGGCGACTCTGGCACAGAAGGCTTTGTCTGCAGAGGCTCGGACGACCAACACCACTGCCGCACGCCTCTATTTATACGCCACTACCAAGGTCGACTCAGTAAATGGCCAAGAATCCAAATCGCCGGAAACGGCTTCAGATTTGGTAACGGGTGTGAAAAGGCTGAGTGCGGCGTCGGTTGGAGTAAGAGGGAGATGAAAGGGAAGGTAGGGAGAGGAAGCTTCGAGAGAGATGGTCAGCTAGAGAGGAAGAGAACAACGCGGTATAGAGAGAGAAATCTGAAGACGGAAGAGAAAGAGGAAGAGAGACCGAGAGATGGAAACGAGAGGGGCAAAGAAGAATCGAGAAGGAGGGTGAGGGAATTAATATATTTTATTATTAATAATTATTATTACGTTTTATCATTTATTATTATTATTTATTACTACTGCTTATTATTAATACGTCTTAATATTATTATTAATATTTATTTATTTAATAATGAATATTTATTAATAACTAATTATTTAATACTTATTATTTTTAATATTTATTAATATTAAAATATATTATTATTTATTATATTAAACTGATAACCAAATAATAATATTATTTTAATATTATTTATTAAAATCAAATTTTCATGTCCGCATGAAATTTTACAAGCACTTACACAATCTCATAACCAAAAAACACTTAATTTGTTTTTTTAAAATATATTTTTGTATATATTTTTGTATAAAAGCAAAATTAGTGGCAAAAATTAAAAAATAAAATATATTTTTTTTATAGAAATGATATTTGTTAAAAAGCATAAACCTTCAATCCTTTAAAAATCAACAGATTTATTTAATTTTTTTTTATTTTTTATAAAAATGTTATTGGTTTGAAAGCATAATCCTTTAATCTTTAAAAATCAACAGAACTTTGATAAATAAAAATTTTTAAAAGTTTATTATGTTAAAAGCTAAAAAAAATGCTCAAAGGCCGAGTTTGAGAAGTTATATATTTCATTAAAGTTGTTCTGTAAAATCATGACTTATTTAAACTAGTTTTTTACTTTTAAATTTATGCATATTACATAAGACAATTTCATAACTTTTAAAAAAAATTATTCAAATTTTTCGTAAAGTTTGTATATGGTAAAAATTTTTATATAAAAAAATTATTCGGATTATTCATAAAGTTTGTATATGGTAAAAATTTTTGTATAATTCTGTTCTTTTAATTTGAGCTGATTAAAAAATTTAAATCAAATCAAACCATTCAAATTAAGTCAAACCAAACCTCGATGACCGTTTGATACTATACAATTTGGTTGTAATTTGATTTTATCTCAACCGCATTTTTAATTTGGTCACAATTTAAAAATTTAAACCGAATCATACCAAAGCAAACCTTACACATGCATATCTAACAAATAAATTTATTATTATAAGTCAATAGGAATTTTACTAAATTCAAGTATTAATTCAATATGAGGTCACAATTCTACAAGATAATAAAAATTTTTATATACATAATTTTATTTTAGTGTACTAATGGCCGTGTATTATACTCTCAACGGTTGAGTAAATTTTAAAGTGACATCCTCACTGCCCTTACAATTTTTTTAGATGTTATACTTGTAATATACTCACACCTTTTATAATATTCTTTCATTGTGATATGTCAAATATCACTATCTATGATAGCCACTAGACAATAAATATCATTTCTCAAGATCAATGATTTTAACCTCCAAATTGAAATATGTATTGAAAAAGTATGAAATATTCTAAGATCTCATAAACTTTTGTTAATCCAGTTAACTTAAAATTTTCACAAACTCTTCTTTAATGTAAATAATCAATTACCATGTCAATAAGAAAATCTAAAAAAGGATAGAATTCTGACCAACCTTTTAATATTTTGTTCAATCCTTACTGGCTCTTTTAATATGGCAATTGTATTTCTAAGATCACAAAATACCTTTGATTTTATCACTATTAGACAAACTTACGATCACCAATCTTGTTTAACAATTCTAACTAATTACATGATGGTCCAATCAAAATAAAATATCTCTAATTATATATATATATACTAATTCAACCTTAAACAAAGGATTGGGGGCTTACATAAAAATTTGGGTTATATCACTTACGTTACGTTTGATTATAGAAATGAAATAAGATGAGAATAGAATAGTTATTCTCAGGAAACAGAATAGGGTGGGGATAGAGTTAAAAATTATTATTTTTATATTTAGTTGTTGGAATAAAATAAATTGAGAATTAATATTCTATTATTTGATTTACAGAATAGTATGAGGAATAAAGTAAAAATTTATTATAATGACTATTTTACCCTTATATATATAAATATATTATTCTAAATTATTATTTAGTATAATAGTTATTTTATCACATAAAATACATATTTAATAAATATTTAAATGACTACATGTATAAAACATAATTATATATTATATAATGTATTTTTAAATAATTATATATTTACAATATATGCATATTTATCTGAATATGTTAATAATATTTCTGTAATATTTTTATAATATATGTATATTTACCTGAGTATTTCAATAACATTTTTGTAACAAAGATTCATGTATATATAATCTAACAAAATCTGAAATCTGATATGTAACAAAATTTACAATAATAAATTTTAATATAAAATATACATGCTAAAATATAATTTGAAACACAATTTGATATATATATATATTTTAAAAACAGATTGTTTGAACAAATCTAATAAAAAATATTAATAACAATTAAGGCCCCCACATATTTTATAGTACAAATTGTTTGGTGAAATCCAATTTTCGTCCCCGTGGAAGATAAAATAAGCCCGCCATGAGTGTCAGATCACGTATACATTTTATATACATTGCGTTCATTTCAATCGCAGGTAACTCAGGAATTTCAGACAATACAGTATATAATTGCGCCATCCTTTCCTCATGTGTATTCAAGCTTTTGCTTAACATTTCATCGAACTTGTTCATATTTGTACTCAATAAATCGGCTGCTTTGATAATACAATCAGACAGTTTGTTGATATCAATACCAGCTTTTCGTTTCCTTCTCTTTGACGTTGCCGATAGACCTAGAGTTGTCACATGCAATGCACTTTGACTATTATAATCATTAGTGCCGAGTAAGTTTTCAATTCTCAATTCTTCAGTATCATTCATGCTTAATTGCTTGTTATGTGGTTCATTAGTTTGGAGCTCCTCAAGGATGTTCTCGGCAGCCTATGCATCTACCCCTATTGTACGGTCTTTGTCATAAATTATTGACAGGTCTTCAAAATATAGAAATGACTTCTTCCTTCAAATAGTAGCTCCATTGTGACATTATGTTAATAAAATACATATCGGTTAAAATTTAAATAGAATATAATACAATTTATATAGAATAACAATTTGGTTATGTACACAGCAATAAAATTTATATGCAGCAGCAATGAACTGTATTTGGAAGCAGTTTTAACAAATTTAAACAACAACAGCAGTTTCATAGCACACCCAAAAAAAATAAAAATTCCCTGAGTACAGTTTTGTCGACCAGCACACACAACACACACTGCTCATTTACTCAGCACACACACACACAATCTGCTCATTTTCACAACACACACCCACTACACACACATCAGCACACAACACACACATAGCTCACTTTCACTGCACACACTCATTACACACACATCAGCACACATAACACACACTCCTTACTTTCACGGCACACACAACACATCCATTAGCACACTTGCTCAGCACACACACACACACAACTACACATAGTCTGCTTATTTTCACAGCACACATCCACTGCCACATTCACACACACACCTCCACATTCACACGCACACAGCACTAAGTTATGAATGTGAAAAAAATCCTGCTAAAACAAAGTAGATTATCAAAATCAGAACATAGAACATGTAATTCAATATGTGTATGCAAATTTAACAGAATAAATAGCCAAAACTTATCGATATATATGCATTTCATATATGTTGTTCTGCAACAACCATCTTTCGTGTATCATCCCAACTAAATTCGAAAGTATTTGTACCCTTATCATGTCATATACGATACTTCAATCCTTTTTCAGCGTCTTTATTCTAGATGTAATGTGTAGGGTTGCCTTCAAATTCAAATTTGGCAGCTTTTGTTATAAAATCCTTTCCAACTCATGTAAAAAACCCGACTTGAAATCATTATAAGTATTATATGTACTAATGTTATATAACTCCACCATACTAGCAACAAGAGTATTATCTTCATGAAACTCCCATCTTCTTTTGATTTCCTTATTAGAGGTTTGCATGCTTAACATTGTAATTAAGAATAAGTGAAACCAAGAAGCCAAAATCAAAAAAGTTAGGCACCGAGTTAAGCATATTCGTTATTAATAACATAATTGATGATATCTAACAACAAATATAAAATTGGCACTACTCAAAGCAAATGTGTCAAATATATCATTCAATCATGTGTCCTTTCATTGAACATAGCATTTACCAAATTATTCCTAAATGCACTCCAACTATAGTTGTATTATCATATTCACATCATCGTGTAACGAATCCTCTTGAGACATGTCACTGTGTTCATCCTCAATAGGATCATAATTCATTTTATTTCTTAAAAATTATGCAGTAGATAACAAGCAATGATAACTCGATTATGTGTTCTGACAAGATAAAATGATGGAATTCTAAAGACCACTCACCACATTTTTAGCAATCCAAAATACCTTTTGATAACATTACGAGTAGCGGCATATTTTATATTGAAAGATTTCTTGGCCGTTCTTGGCTGATGGTATTGATGCCATTCATTTAAATGGTATCTTGTGTGATATTTCGGATCCCAATTGGATTATTTTAGTATTAATTGTGATTTTTGGGTATTTCGGACGTTGTGAAAATAAATTAAAATATTATAAAATTTTTGAAAATGATCGGAGGTGCGGAGTGGGGCCCGGAGTGTGCCCGTAATATTATTCGGAGGCCGAGTTGGAAATTTAAAATAAAGAAAAGTTATATATATATATATATATATATATATATAATAATAATAATAATAATAATAATAATAATAAATAAATAAATATATATATATATATATATATATAAGGTAAAAGGAAAAAGGAAAAAGGAAAATGAAAAGAAAAAGATAAGGGAGAAGGAAATCGGGGAGAGAGAAATGGGGAGAGAGAGGAGATTTAGGGTTTCTGGTGAAGAAGGAGAAGGAAGAGAAGAGAGGAGGAGGGAGGCGGCGGCAATGGCGTGCGTGCGGCGAGGAGGCGTTGATGTCGGTGGTTGTCGGTGACGGTGGTTGTCGACGGTTGAATTTGGGCGGTGTCGATGGCGGTGAGGAGAAGCCATCGGCCCGGTGGTTGATGACGGCGTTTGCGCCGCGCGACCGGAGGTGATGTTGTGGTGGTCGACGGCGGCCGGTGTTGGCTCGCCGATGGCCCCCGGCCCGTGGGTGAGCGGCGGTGCGTGGTGGCGAAGGCTGCGAGAGAGAGAGAGCGCTGCGCGAGGAGAGAGGAGACGACGGCCGCAAGTCCAGCCGGCCGGATGGGTGGTGCCGGGAGGCCGTGTGACGGCTAGATGAGCGCGCGGTGGTGGAGCCGCGGCAGCAGATCGGCCCGGTGGGCATGCGCGGAGGTGAGAGAGAGGACGCCAGTAGAGAGAGAGAAAGGCTCGATTGGAACACTTCGGGACATCCTTTCTTCGATCTCTGCAGTATGATGTTAAGGTAAGTATCCTCTAGCCCTATTCTTGATCTGATTTAATTTTCGATGCATTTTGACTACTGTGGGAGATTTTACTAACATGCATGTATTTTTAAATACCCTCAATTTATCAATTGTGTACATTCATATATGTTTTATCGGTTGTGCGGTGGTTTTGTACTGGTATTTATGATTTGGAGGGATTTTGTACACCCGGACGATATATATGTATGTTTGGTATCCGTATATTATGGAACCATGAACCAGGCCTTATACTAACCATGCATGCTGCCGGGGGTGGGATCACTACGTGATCCGAGGCATTGGCTACTTCCGCCGTAAGGAAGATGAGGTATTGGCTACTTCCGCCGTAAGGAAGATGAGGTATTGGCTACTTCCGCCGTAAGGAAGATGAGGTATTGGCTACTTCCGCCGTAAGGAAGATGAGGTATTGGCTACTTCCGCCGTAAGGAAGATGAGGTATCGCCCCACTGTGTATTTAATTGAGAACCATCGTAAGGAATTGACGGAAAACTAATATATTCAGACATCCTAATATATAACTAAAACTTGAGGTTGCACCCAAAGTCGCGGGTGGTAAAACATAGTGAGCAAGTTCCTAATCTATGGGAGACAGTACATGGATGGCCTTGAGCTACGGCCTAATTCGTAGCCGATATATAGCCGTGTGGTACTGCTGGACGAGGGTAACCCTTCCTCAATTTGGTATCATTGATCTTTGGTTCTCCGATTTCGTGCATGCTTTGTATTTACGCACGTATTTGGGTGTACTGTGATTTGAGATACGTGGTTTGGCCCGTGGATGGGCGATAGGAATGTCTCGTACGTGCTGACGTGATAAACCCAGAACGTGTTTTGATTTATGTTTTAGTTCCGACAGTTTTCTCTTGATTTCTGCATATGAGTTTTAGATCCGGACGACGGTATGTGTCTCCACGTGGATGTGGTGACGGTTACGGCTTATGTGACCTCGGATCATACGATATGATATTGTCTACGAGATTTCACCAGATCGTGATTTATATGACTTTTGTCCCGGAGGGACGAGTTAATGCGGACGACGATTTAGTACGAAACATCTCCTTGATTTTCAGGGATTTCACGGACATGATGTTTTGTTTTACGTGATTGCTATGCGATATCCCTGCTTCTGATTTATGTGTACTGTTTTATACGATTCTTGATGCTTGCTGAGCTCTAGGCTCACGTTTTCATGTTTTATCCCTTCAGACTAGTGGCATGGATACGCTTGTAGGAGCTCGGACGTGATCGAGCTCGGATATTCCTTTTGACGAGTGGAGATGCTGTATTTGGTACATTTCTGGTCTCGAGGATATGGTATGGTTATTATTTATGGTCGGATGGTGCCTTGATCATTGTATGTAGAATATTGGAGTTATTGCATTATGTGGATGAGTTGTTGTAAATTTAGATACCTCCCTTGCGATCATGGTTAGCAGGTCATGTGTTATTTGTCCGGATTCTTATCCGATGAGATCTTGTGCGGGTTTCATTTATTTTGGGTCCTGCATATGTATGATTGTCACATCCGGGATGGGTTATTGTGGTTGATGAAAATATTATTATTGATTTTATTTTTGACCTGCAAATATTGTGTTCCCGGGTCGTGACAGTGGTGGTATCAGAGAAAAGATCGCATGGAGAGGTGATTTGGTTGGCAAGTCACCACATTAGTGTAAACGATTTCGGTAAGAATATTCTGATTTACAATTTGGGCTGTGAATTTTGAATATGAGGAGAGCTGATCGAGAGGTGATGAAATCGATATCTTTGTGCCTGTAAATTAATTGATGAAAATATGTGCCGAGTTTATTTGGCATATGTGGCTACATCTGGGAGTCGTTATGTGGTCATTAAGAATTTTCTGGTTGTATGGTAATTCGAGGCTATTTCTTGAGGAGATGATTAGCCTGAATTGTATTTTAATTGATAGTTGAGGTTGTTGAGGTTATGTCCAGAGTGACATCGATTTTGAGGACCTTGCATAGAGTCGATGAGGCATTGGTTGAGTGCCTTGCTGTGGGGTGTTAAATGCTTTTGGGATAAGCGTGATGAATCTATGAGGTTGTCTATGAATTATTGAAATTTAATTCCTTTGGGAAATGAATTATTTGATAAGCGAATGTTAGGAAGTGGTAGGTGATTTGTTTGATCAATGGTTGGTACTCGATGTTTTCTAAATCGATCTGCACTTGAGTATTGTCAATTAAGGATATCGGGAGAATATACCTGAGGTTACCTTCAAGATAAAGGTGCAGCCGTTGTGAGCTTCGGTGGCATTTTGAGGTTAGTGATTTCGTTGGCATCTTTTGTGGATCTTGTGAATTGGATCTCTCAGTCATATTTGAGTCTATTTGTGATGGATTCATTAATGATGTTTTGATTTGTTCGAGGATTTTATGTGGGGTATGAGGTCCGTTTGAGGACTGTCATAGTTGTAAATGGTAGTTTGTGGTTTGCCCAATTGAGGAGATGTGAGTTTGGTTGGAAGTAGTATTGTTTGGGCATGTTGTTTCTTCGATGGCATGTTTGTGAAATTGTAGAAGATTGAAGCGGTGACCGATTGGGAAATGCCATCGTTGGTTGCGAAGGTGTATGATTTATTGAGTCTGCTTAAATCTGCTAAGCGATTTGTCGAGGATTCCTTGAGAATCGTAGCGTCCGTGGGACATTGGGCTTAGTAGCTATCAGTGTTCGTTGAAATGATGAGTATAAGGGGAGCTTTCTAGAAATAAAGGACGTATTGTCTGCAAAGTTGATTTGGTTGATCCCTGATGGATTAAGTTAAATATGTCGTAGGTTGTGATACTTCTGAGGAAGATTTGAGGTTGTATTCTGATGCAACTTATTTGGGTAGTAGTGGCCTATGGGTTACGGCTGTTGAAAGTTTATGATCAAGGTTATTCCACTTATGGATTGGAGTTAACAGTTGAGGTCTTTCTTTTGAGGATTTAGAAATGTTATTTGTATGGAGATAGTTGTGGTTTAATTTGATCATAGAGGTTTGAGGAAATTATTTTTGAAAAAGAGTTAATCATCTGGCAACATAAGCGGGTGGATCGCTTAAGGGCTATTATTGGTGATGTTTTGGGTCAAAAGCCTTCAGATTTGATGTGCCATATGTTCATAAGAAAAAGCAGAAGCATGTGGGTCTGTAGCCCTCAGTGGTAAGATTTGATTTGGATTCTTAGGTAGAGAATCTGATTTGAAATCCGGTTTGAGGACATTGATCATGTGGAGGTTTTGTTGTGTCCTGTGATTTTGAAAAAGTGGCGGCTTCGATTGCATTGGTCTGAAATCTCACGAAGTAGAAGGAGATTTTGTCGACGAAGGAGTAGGTAGGTGGATCCACTCTCAGCCTATGCGTATGCTATTCAGGATCAGAGTTGCATTAGGAGTTTGCGCGGCAATGTCTTCTGTCTTCATTTTGAGCGGAGAAACTGTGGAGTTATCGGTGAATAACCCCTGCCAAGAGTGGGCTCTGAACGAAGTTCTTTCTGCGGCAGAAGCTTTTGTGAAGATCGGAAGTGAAGTTCCTTTTCTTCGAGTGGTCATGAAGCTGGATGCAATCAAGCAGAGCCTCGATTGTTGGATGGAAGCTCAGGGAGCAGTTGAGGTTGTCAGCAGCTGTTATGGAGCTGAAGTGATCTAAGTTTGTTAAGAACGTTGAAGACTCTTCACTGGCGGAGTGGCGAGTTGATCATGCGTCTCGTGCTTGAAGGAAGAAATCAAGAAGAAGCCTTCGAGATTTTGTTTTAGTCTGCATTGGACAGCGAGAATTTGGTGGCATCTTGGATGATGATGGATAAGCTGATGAAGTTGGCTCTTTGCTTGCTGATCAGAAGGTTATTCTTGAGTTTGGTCGTCGACATATTATCAAGATGAGAATGTTGGAAGGTATACTAATTTTGAGGCATTGATTGCGATTGGAAGCAGATGATTGATCAGAGTTGCGCAGCAGAATCGTGTGGATTCACGGTTATCAGTTACAAGAACTAATTCGAGAATTGAAGCATGAAATCAGATTTGTAGCCTGAGTGGATGATCGAGAAGAATGGTCGATATTTTCTGAAAGCGTCATGAAGAGAAGAGTTTCAAGTTTCGAGGGCAAGTGCTGGATTGGGGTTGAGGTTCGATGGGCTTTTGAGGTTTTGCAATGAATTGGAGAGGTGGCCAGCAGATTGGCGTTGTCCCGAGTTTGGCAGATCGTAATGATGTGTTTTGTGTATGTATGTTGACAGAAATATGGGTTGATCCTTGCTATGTGATCGAGTGTGAATCGTTGCAGATTTTGAGAAGCTATTTTATGTTGAGATTTTGATTCTGATATTGGGATAGAAAGATCAGGTGCTGATGATCAGATTTTTGGAGAAATCTTTTGATCGAGGTTAAGTTCGGAAGAATTGTTCTTATTTTGTCCAAGAATTGATTTGCGTAAATTTCGAGGACGAAATTTTTAAAAGGAGGGGAGAGTGTGATATTTCGGATCCCAATTGGATTATTTTAGTATTAATTGTGATTTTTGGGTATTTCGGACGTTGTGAAAATAAATTAAAATATTATAAAATTTTCGAAAATGATCGGAGGTGCGGAGTGGGGCCCGGAGTGTGCCCGTAATATTGTTCGGAGGCCGAGTTGGAAATTTAAAATAAAGAAAAGTTATGTATATATAATAATAATAATAATAATAATAATAATAATAATAATAATAATATATATATATATATATAAGGTAAAATAAAAAAGGAAAAAGGAAAATGAAAAGAAAAAGATAAGGGAGAAGGAAATCGGTGAGAGAGAAATGGGGAGAGAGAGGAGATTTAGGGTTTCTGTCGGTGAAGGAGAAGGAAGAGAAGAGAGGAGGAGGGAGGCGGCCGGCAATGGCGTCGTGCGGCGAGGAGGCGTTGATGCCGGTGGTTGTCGGTGACGGTGGTTGTCGACGGTTGGAATTTGGCCGGTGTCGGTGGCAGTGAGGAGAAGCCATCGGGCCGCCGTCGGTGGTTGATGACGGCGTTTGCGGCGGCGACCGAGGTGATGTTGTGGTGGTCGACGACGGGCCGGTGTTGGCTCGCGCGATCGATGCCGTGGGTGAGCGGCGGTGCGTGGTGGTAGAAGCCTGCGAGAGAGAGAGAGAGAGCGGCTGCGCGAGGAGAGAGGAGACGACGGCCGCAAGTCCAGCCGGTGCTGGATGGGTGGTGCCGGGGAGGCCGGTGACGGCTAGATGAGCGGCGCGGTGGTGGAGCCGCGGCAGCAGATCGGGTTTGGGATGCGGGTCAGGCGCGGAGGTGAGAGAGAGGACGCGCAAGAGAGAGAAAGGCTCGATTGGAGCACTTCGGGACATCCTTTCTTCAGATCTGCAGAGTATGATATTAAGGCAAGTATCCTCTAGCCCTATTCTTGATCTGATTTAATTTTCGATGCATTTTGACTACTGTGGGAGATTTTACTAACATGCATGTATTTTTAAATACCCTCAATTTATCAATTGTGTACATTCATATATGTTTTATCGGTTGTGCGGTGGTTTTGTACTGGTATTTATGATTTGGAGGGATTTTGTACACCCGGACAATATATATGTATGTTTGGTATCCGTATATTGTGGAACCATGAACCAGGCCTTATACTAACCATGCATGCTGCCGGGGGTGGGATCACTACGTGATCCGAGGCATTGGCTACTTCCGCCGTAAGGAAGATGAGGTATTGGCTACTTCCGCCGTAAGGAAGATGAGGTATCGCCCCACTGTGTATTTAATTGAGAACCATCGTAAGGAATTGACGGAAAACTAATATATTCAGACATCCTAATATATAACTAAAACTTGAGGTTGCACCCAAAGTCGCGGGTGGTAAAACATAGTGAGCAAGTTCCTAATCTATGGGAGACAGAGTACATGGATGGCCTTGAGCTACTGGCCTAATTCGTAGCCGATATATAGCCGTGGTTACCGGACGAGGGTAACCCTTCCTCAAGTTGGTATCATTGATCTTTGGTTCTCCGATTTCGTGCATGCTTTGTATTTCTGCACGTATTTGGGTGTACTGTGATTTGAGATACGTGGTTTGGCCCGTGGATGGGCGATAGGAATGTCTCGTACGTGCTGACGTGATAAACCCAGAACGTGTTTTGATTTATGTTTTAGTTCCGGCAGTTTTCTCTTGATTTCTGCATATGAGTTTTAGATCCGGACGACGGTATGTGTCTCCACGTGGATGTGGTGACGGTTACGGCTTATGTGACCTCGGATCATACGATATGAT
Source organism: Nepenthes gracilis (assembly GCA_033239525.1). NCBI lineage: Eukaryota > Viridiplantae > Streptophyta > Magnoliopsida > Caryophyllales > Nepenthaceae > Nepenthes > Nepenthes gracilis. Next base: position 7,099,097 of record BSYO01000037.1, read on the forward strand.
ATTGTCTACGAGATTTCACCAGATCGTGATTTATATGACTTTTGTCCCGGAGGGACGAGTTAATGCGGACGACGATTTAGTACGAGACATCTCCTCGATTTTCAGGGATTTCACGGACATGATGTTTTGTTTTACGTGATTGCTATGCGATATCCCTGCTTCTGATTTATGTGTACCGTTTTATACGATTCTTGATGCTTGCTGAGCTTTAGGCTCACGTTTTCATGTTTTATCCCTTCAGACTAGTGGCATGGATACGCTTGTAGGAGCTCGGGCGTGATCGGGCTCGGATATTCCTTTTGACGAGTGGAGATACTATATTTGGTACATTTCTGGTCTCGAGGATATGGTATGGTTATTATTTATGGCCGGATGGTGCCTTGATCATTGTATGTAGAATATTGGAGTTATTGCATTATGTGGATGAGTTGTTGTAAATTTGGATACCTCCCTTGCAATCATGGTTAGCAGGTCATGTGTTATTTGTCCGGATTCTTATCCGATGAGATCTTGTGCGGGTTTCATTTATTTTGGGTCCTGCATATGTATGATTGTCACATTCGGGATGGGTTATTGTGGTTGATAAAAATATTATTATTGATTTTATTTTTGACCTGCAAATATTGTGTTCCCAGGTCGTGACATCTTGCCTCCTAAATAGTGTAAGAAATTCATTACAATTTGTATATCCCGTATCAATTAAATAGTAAGTACTTATACAAAAATATGTGACATCATTATGTAAAATAATCTTATAGTAAAACATTATGATAGATTCGATAATCTAAGACCTCACCGTTTGGAACTTTCAATCCATCCCTTGTAGTTAGCTAATCTTGTAAAATTTTAGAATCTACTACAGATCCTTCCCAATCAGGGAGGACATATATAAATTGCATATCGTAGGTATATATATTCCTAACACGTTTGTACCTATATCTCCATTACAATTTGATATCTAGGTTTGTCTGCAATAAGTACTCTTATTTTTATGTATGTTCCATCCAAAGCACGTATACAGTCTTACAAATATACATTAATTCAAAATAAGTGATCTAGTATATTTGCCATGTAGATATAGTAATAAATATATGAAATAATTATTATACCAGGAACCACTTCCATCCCTCATCTGTGCAGTTCCTAGAAATATGTTTCGACTGTCTAAATAAGTGTCCTTGCATACGTATTGTTACAGCTAATACATTATTAAATATTCTACTCACCGTTTCACCCGACCTTTGAAAATTATGTACAACTATCCTATTTTTTACGTGATGTACAAGAATGTGCAAGAAGATTGCCACTTGCTCATCAACTAGCATGTATTTTGATGGACAAAGTCCCGAAATATTTGTTAACATCTCACACAGTTTGAAAAACACAGGCCTACTCATTCTCAACGTGTTAATACAAGTGATATTGTTGCCATATATGATTCGGTTGATGTATTCTCTTTTTTTATAAAAGTCAAATTTGTAAGATCTCAGGACTGTAAGTTTTGACTGTCTAATAACTGCGGTTGCACTTAAGATACACAAAAACCACCAAATAGTAACACAAATTTCAATGAATTGCATAACGACAACTATCTTCTTTTTCTTTTCCTCGTCGGAGAAATTGAAGTGTAATTGATTCATGAACTGTAATAATAAATCATAATATATGCAAATATAAGGAATATAGCCTTTATTTTAACAGCTCAGCAGATATAATATATACAACAGACTCATAAATACATAAATAGTAAAATATAGATGAAATAGCAACAGCTGACAACATATGGAACAAATGAAGTTGCCAAGAACAAATGAACAAGGAGGCAAATGGGGATATACCTACTATTGTTGGCCGGCCATTTTGCACTTTTAGTCAGTCAACGAACATAAGACAAATACATAAAAATTTGCAACGAACTGAAAGTAGAGAGAAAATCTAGAAACGAATATGGAAATTTGGAAACGAAAATGCTGAAGGGTCCAACACATATAAACAGAGGCACTAGAAACAGAAACAGAAATCTGAAAAAATTATGACTACAGCTGAAACGATTTTGCATATTGGAAACATAAAACATGGGCAAATATTTGAACTAGGGTTTCACACAACCCAAATAATCAAAACCCATACATCAAAATGTCATTTCGCACATCCCAAATACATATTTATTTGAGAAATTTCCCATAAATCTGGAATGATAGACGACGAAATCAAATTTAGGGTTTCGCAAAGATAAAATAGAATAAGGGACTTTCGAACATTATTATATTCCGCAAATCTGTAATGTCAAGCTTCCGAAATAATGGAGAGAAGTTGGATTCGAAGAGAATAGTCGAACAAGAAGCAGAAGCAGCTTGAGAGAAGGCAGCAAGTGTAGGGATTTCGGAAGCAGCTCAAGAGAAGATTTGTTGTGAGGGATAAAGAAATCGCATAATGAGGTAGAAATTGATTAGGGTGTTTTTGGAATATCAAATTAAACATGCGGGAATATGAATTTCGTCTCAACTGAGAATAAATAATACTTAGTATTTGGACGGTAATTGTTATTCCAAAAAGTTTGGAATTAGTATTTCCAGAGAATTATTATTTCTTCCCAAATTAGCAACTAAACAGTAAAATTTTTATTTCACCGGGAGTAAGGAGGAAATAGAATTTATATTCCCTTCAACTAAACGCGCCATTAATATAGTATCCCTAAATTTTCTATAAAATTGAATCCACTAAATCTATCGCTTGGCTTAGCACATATCTATAACATATGGGTTATATCACTTAGTATAGTAGCCCTAAAATTTCTATAAAATTGAATCCACTAAATCTATGACATGACTTAGCGCGTGCATATATATATATATATTATTGAAATTTCAATTAATAAAATTTCAACATATAACATATAAACACACACACACACAAGGGAAAATATATACAACTTCTTGAATTCTCCACCAAATAAGTACTCTTCTCACGTGAAATTAGAAATTTCTTAACTAAAAACACTATAGCATCTACACATTGTTTCTTCCCGATTTGTGATTAATTTCATCTTCCCATATTTTCACTTTCATGTTACTAATTTGTCAACTTATTACTACATCATCCGGTTGTTAAATTTATATTCTGATAATAAAATCTCAAATATGTTAGAAAATAAAGATTGTTACATACCTGAATTCATATGATTTATGATAATTTTTTTAAAAAATATATAGTGAAATGATAATATACGATTGTCATTCTTAAGAAAAAAAAGAACCTTATACATGAATGGACAGATTGGGTCTCTCATATTCTTTATTTATAAACTATTTTTTCAAGAGATCAATGGTTATGTACAAAGAATAAGTTTTGAATATCAAAATTTAATTATGGTTAATTAAGTTAAAATAAATAAAGTTAAAATTAATGAAAAAATTGGGTCAAAATTAATTTTAAACTGGGTCATATTGAGTTGAAGGATACTTGATCGGCGCCTGAAATGCACACATGTGTCCTTTGGATAGAAAGGTCGTGCCTAAGAAACGCTTGACCGGAACTCGAGTGTATTTTTCAGTATATTCGCGCTTGATACACATCCAATAGATGGTCAAGTGTATTGTACCAGAATGTCAACACTAACACGTGCTTGATATAATACTCGTTCCCCACAATGTTTGGCCGTGGCACCCAATATGTGCCTAATGAGCGTATGTACGCTAATCTACTGCATGAGTCATATTTGGTTGATTTTCAGTTATTTTCTACTAGATTTTGAGAGAGAAAGAAGGAGAAGAGAGAAAAAGGAGAGAAAGTGAGAGAATATCAATTGAAGTAAATCAAGGTAAGGTTTTGATAAGATTCTAAGCTATAACAAGTATATCTCAAACCTTCTTTATTATTACTAATATTTTCTTACTTCATTAAATATTTATTATTTTAAATACTCATATATATTAGAATTTCATAGTTAAAATATTTAAATTTTATATGCATGAACTCTCGCTATCACTTTTTACCATTTTTGTGAAAATCATATTCTTAGTTCATATATATTAGTTTGCTAAAATATTTTTTTTATAAATATACTTATGTATGTGTTGAATATTTGATTTAATGCCTTTATATGCTGTGAATTTTATATATCATGTTTTAATATGTTCTAAATCTTTATATATACACTTGTATGTTCTAAAATTTTAGTAATCTTTTCCTATATATCTAGAGTTGAAAAGAAGTGATAAATTTTAACAAACTACTTATGATTTCTATATTTTCTGAATTATACAACTATTACACATTAAAAATTTTGTAATACCACTCTTATATGCTTTAAAATATCACAATTATATTTTTACACATATTTTATTAATAAATTGAAGGAAATTAAGAAAACAAAACTCTATAATTTATTAAAAAATAAGAATATATTTTTTCAAGATGAAAAAATATAAGATTATTTATAATTGTATAGAGTTTTCATTTATTTATATATCGGACCATTATAAAAAATTTAGTGTTAGTATATTATGGCATGACATAGTATATTATAGTGGTAATCAAGGTTCAAACCTATCATCCATTATTGAAAATGGCATTTGGCCGTATCTATAGAGTGATATGTATGACGACTCACCTGTGGGTCTTAAATAGCCTTGTAAAGCCTTTGGTTGTATAGAAACAAATATAACCCAAATTTTGATTATCTGATCCTTAATCGATAAGGCTCTACTGGCTATTGGTTCATAAGAATTAGCATGTTTGATCGTGATTTGTATATCACTTTTATTAAGAACTAAAAATAAAAATTTAAAAGCTATTTACATTTGTTATTAAAATTCATGGCATTACATCTGAAGTTGATCTATTATCCTTCCAATATATTTTAATATAAATTACATTTAAATTATGCTATTATATATTTTATTGAGCTTTTTATTTACTCTTACTTTTATTTTTTACTAACCCCCTTCAAATTAACAGGTTCGGACACTTGCAAATGAGGATTATAGCCGAGGAGCTGATTCGAGAAAATTTAGACTAGATTCTGATGGAATTAGTTGTTGTATTTTTATTTTGGATCAGTAATCATAGAACAAATTATTTTTCTTTTTAGTCATTCGATTTTGTATTAATTTAGTTATTGCAGTGTAATATGAGTAATGTAGAGTTGGGTTCCGATTTTCTTATATGGTCATCCAAATTACTCTGATTTTGGGTGTAGATATAGCTCATTATGTATGCATTGACGTCGTGTTATGATCTGTATTTCTAGTGACCCGATGATGTGGCATTTTAGATCACGTGGTTATATTATTTATTTTATTTAGATCAATTGTGATATCAACGTAAAGTTCGTATCCATTGTTAATTTAGTCTTTTTAAATATTAATGAAAAGATATTATTAATTATTATTCAGGTTTGATGCGAGGACATGATAGTTGGTGGTATCAGAGAAGTTGTAAAAAGAATATCTTATTTGGTTTGAGGATCTAATTTTGACTAAATATTTTATAATAGGATTAAAAAATATCATCAGGATAAGCTAGTATTGGACCCCATTCTTGCCCCAACTAGGAGGAGGAATACTTAACTAAATATTTTGTAATAGGATCTAATTTTGACTAAGTAGCGGACATAATGGAGTCCATGGTCTGAGAATCTCAAAACCCAAAATCAACAATGATAAAGTCGGCAGTAACTATATACAATCGGTTCACAAACGAGAGGGTGCCATAATTTATGAGTGACCCAAATCCTACGAAGGCCGTGATTTGGATGGGAAGAATTGAGAAAGTCTTTGAAGTTATTCGCAGTCTGGAGAACAATGTTATTTTTGCCTTTTACAAGTTGAAAGGTGAGGTGGACTACTGGTGGTTGATGATGACTAATTAGCAGTAAAGTGTAGGTAAATTCAATCAAAAATATAGAAATCAAAAACAATGTGAAATTTAGAATATTTTATCTCATTTGCAAGCATGCAATATAATTTATATAAATTTTTAGCACATGCAAGACTTATAGTTTGTAATTTAAAACATGCATAACCAATTTTTATTGAAATTAAGACAAGCAAACATCCATGTGAAATTTTAGCACATGTAGGGAATTCTAGTTCAACTTTTAGAATATGCAGGAATTTGTCTAACATGCTGGAACTTGTATAAACAAAATTCAAACATGAAAGAACATTATGCTACAATTTCAAAACACGTATGATAAAATATTGCAGAATTCAACAAAGTAATGCTATATATATGAGTTTAGACATGAATTACATACATTTTTGTAGCAAAATAAATAGAATTTCATATGCATACTAAATAAAAATATTATAAGTTTAAAATTATATTATTCATAAAAATTTAAAATAAGAAATACTCAAAAAATTAGAGAAAGAACAACAATAATAGAAGAATACCTTGAAATGTATTTACATTGACTCTAAATTACTAAAATTTAGTTTGGATTTATTTCAATTGAGCTTCGTTGGCTTCATCACTCTCTTTCTCTCTCTTCCCTCATCTCCTTCTCTCTCTTCCCTCATTTCCTTCTCTCTCCTCTCTCAAACTTCGCTAAAAAAATGCCTGAAAATTAGCCGGGTGCTTTATTTATATAGAAATGGCGCTTGAGCGCAAGTCAGGCTTACATTAAGCATTATGGCTCAGCACTATGACACTCGAGCGCTACTTGGGCGCACTTTGGGTACTAACCTCATGGGTTTTGGTGCTCAAACATCCGTTCAGGCGTGTGTCGGGCGTCGGCAATCTGGATTTGGCACTCAAGAGCGGGTTAGGCATCCTTCCACTCATTATAATCCGATCCAAACTTAACTTTTTACCCAATTTTTATCATCCTTTGACATTAAGTTTAATTACATTAATTTAATTAATCGAATTAATTGAGATTAGGATAAAAATTTAAACTCGAGTCTTATATTTCTCATCTCCTTATAAAAATTTTATCCTTGAAATTTTACATACCTCAGTGAAGAAATAAATGCAGGTACTTCTCCCAAACATCATATTCTCTTTCCCACATGACTTCTTCAAATGAATGGTTTCTTCATGAAACATTGACTAGCGGAATTACCTTTATCTGAAACACTTGGTCTCTTCTATCCAATATCTGAATCGGTTTTTTAATGTATGTCAAGTCTTTGTTTATCCTTAATGACTCGTATTCAATGATGTGCGCCGGATCATATACATATTTTCGTAGCATCGACACATGGAATACATTATGGACATCTCCTAAATTGGGGGATAGAGCCAATTTGTAGACCACTTCACCAATTTTTTTAAGATTTTAAAAAAACCAATAAACCTCAACTTCAATTTTCCTTTAATCCCTAAACTCAAGATTCCCTTTGATGAAAATATCTTTAAAAATACGTAATCTCCAACATCAAAACTCAGCTCCCATCTCCTCTGACCAGCATAGCCCTTTTGCCAACTTTGCACAATCTTTAACCCGTCACAAATCAAACAAATTTTATCAGATGTCTCTTGAATGACCTCCAATCCCAAAAGTCTCTTATATCTGGTCTCTTTTCAATGAATCGAGGAATGACATTTTCTTCTGTATAAAGTCTCGATTGGGGCCATACTAATACTTGTTTAGTAGCTATTATTACATACAAATTTAGCCAATGCCAAACAGTTATACCAATTGCCCTTTATCTACAAAATCAAAGCTCTTAATATGTCCTCAAAAATTTAAATTATTTGTTCTGATTGTCTATCTGTTTGAAGATGATAAGTTATATTATGTTTTAAACTAGTCCCCAATTCTCGATACAAATTTTTCTAAAATTTAGAGATAAATCTCGGATCTCGACCAGACACAATTAAAGTTGGCACACCATGTAATCTAACCACCTCATGAATATATAACCTTTTTAGCCAATCTCTAGAGAACATCATTTGTACGGCCAAGAAATGAGCCCCGACTTATTGAACTGATCCTTGTACTTGGCCTTTAATTGTTAACATATCAAACACCTTTCTATATAGGACGCTATTTCTCTTTTTATATTTCGCCACCAAAATATCTTCTTTAAATCTTGATACATCTTTTTAATTTTCAGATAAATAGTGTACTTTGATCGATAAATTTTATTCATAATTTCTTCTTTCAATTCTCCAATGTCTGGAACACATATCTATTCCTGAAACCTCAAGACTCCATTGGTTCGAACATTAAAATCAGCTCTAGAATCTTTGCTCAAATCTCTAGTAATATCCACCAAACATAGATCATCCATTTAGGATTCTTTAATCCTTTCCAAAATATTTAGTTGTACTTAAAAATAGGATAGTATCATCCGATTACCTTAGGAGTGCCTTTTGATATCACATTGCCTAATGGAATTTAGCATCTCTATTTCCTTGATCATTAAATAAGGCACAAAACTTGTCATACGATGACTCAAGGTATCCTCCATAACATTAGCCTATTCCAGTTAGTATTAAATCTCATAATCATAATCTTTCAAGAAATCTATCCATCTCTTTTTCCTCATACTCAATTTCTTTTGAGAGAATAAGTATTCATATACTAAAAATTTTCTCTATATAGATAATATCTCCAAACTTTCAATGCAAAGATTACGTTGGATAATTTCTTTCATGCATTTTCAATTACCTCGAACCATACGCAATTACTTTCCCATACTGCATCATAACACACCCAAATTAAGTCTTAGATGCGTCAGAATAAACCATAAATCCTCTAAATCCTTTAGGAATCATCAAAATCAGGGTGGTCGTCAAATGGTCGAATTCCTGAAAACTTCTTTCACAATCTTCCATCCATTCAAATTTAACTTGCTTCTTTGTCAATCATGTTAGTGGCATGGTAATTATGAAAAAATTCTCCAAAAATCTTTAATAGGAGCCTGCCATTCCTAAGAAGCTCCTGACTTCAGTTATCGTTGTTGGTTGATTCCAATTAATCACTACTTCGATCTTCTTTGGATAAACTAAAATACCTCCTTTTAAATTGATATGCCCCAAAAATATAACTTATTCAACTCAAGACTCATACTTCTTCAACTTGACATACAAACTCCTCTCCTGAAGTGTCTAGATTACAATCCTCAAATATATCTCATGCTCATCATAGCTCCCTGAGTATATTGGGATGTCATCAATGAACGCTACCACAAATTTGTCGAGATAGGGTTGGAATATTTGGTTCATCGAGTCCATGGATGCTGTAGGGGCATTAGTCAATTCAAATGGTATAATCAAAAACTCATAATGCCTATATTTTATTCGGAAAGCCGTCTTCTCCACACCTTCCTTTTTAATCCTTAATTGGTGATATCCCAAATGAAAATCAATCTTTAAAAATACTTTGGCCCCATGCAATTGATCAAACAGATCATCAATCCTCGACAACGGATACTTATTCTTGTTGGTGATCTTATTCAGGTCCCAATAGTTTATACACAGCTGCATAGATTTGTCCTTCTTCAAAAATAGTACTTGGGCACCCCATGGAGATACACTTAATCGGATAAAATCCTTCTTCAGCAACTCTTGTAATTATTGCTTCAATTCTTTATCCTCCGATGGTGCCATTCGGTAAGGGATCTTTGATATTGAAGCTATTCCAAGTATCCTCTCAATCTAAAATTCAATCTCTCAATTTGGCTATAGTTCCTGTTGATCTTCTAGAAAGATTTCTTCAAATTCACACACCACCGAAATATTCTTTACTGGAACATTGTGGCTTGCAATTGTGCTCACATACGTCAAGTAGGATTGATATCTACTTTTCATCAAATGACGAGTATGTAATGCCGAAATCATATAGGAAAATTATTTATGCATTACTCCTTAAAAATAAAATGGTTCACATCTCGAGATTGTAAAATATAGCCTCTTATCAAAACAAACGATATTAACATGATAACTTTTTAACCAATTCATACCTAATATTACATCGAAATTATGCCTGTCTAATAAAATTAAATCCATAACTAACTCCAATCCTTGACCCAAGTAACACACTTAGGGTACACAATATCCGTAACTAAAGAAGATCCCATAGGTGTTGACATTATCAATGCAAAATCCATGATCCTTGGGGGTGATAGCAAATAACGAACAAACTTTGGTAACACAAATGAGTGTGTTGACCCCGAATCTAAAATTACATGTACTAAAGTTTCAAAAATGGTAAGTTTACCTTCGACCACCATGGGCAATGCATCCACACCTTGAGCCGTCACTGCAAAAGTTCATCCCAAATCACTTAACTTTCTCGTTGTTTGCCTCGATGGATGAGGACAATCCTTGATCATATGGTTGAGCTGGCCACAATTAAAGTATACTCCCAAAATATTGTAGCATGGCCTCCCATCATGAGATTTACCACAATGTGGGCACGTGGGCATTGATGATTAAAGTCCCAATACACTCTGGATTTCAACTCCTTTTTTTTCCTTATTCGCCAGCTTTGATCTTTTATGAGGTCTTCTTGGCCCCAAACTTAGTCCTAAACTTTGGCCTTCCGTTCAAAGAACCTCTCCCGTTCAAGCTCTCGTTCAAATAAGAGAGCTCAAGCCAGCACATCTCCATTAGTTCTCAATTTCATAGTCACAAGCTACTTTCGAATTGCGTCATGAAGACCTTACAAAACTTTTCTTGCCTTCCTCACTTCATCATGGACCATGTGAGGGGCATAGCGGGTCAATTTCATGAACTTAGCATCATACTTCGCCACAGTTTGATTTCTTTGCCTCAAACGGACAAATTCATCTTCCTTCTATTTCCTCAAACTCGTGGGAAAATATTTTTCCACGAAAGCCTCCACAAACATGTTTCAAGAAATCTCTTCAATCTCTATGCCCATAACTCTCTTCATCATGGACCATGTGAGGGGCATAGCAAGACAATTTTATGAACTTAGCATCATACTTTGCTACAGTCTGATTTCCTTACATCAAACAGACAAATTCATCTTCCTTCTATTTCCTCAAACTCATAGGAAAATATTTTTTTATGACAGACTCCACAAACATGTCCCAAGAAATCTCTTCAATCTCTATGCCCATAACTCTCTTCTTCATCGACCACCAATAATCTGCTTCGCATTCTAACTTGTAAAAGGCAAACATCACCTTATCTTCCTCCGGGTATCGAATAACTGCGAATACTGTATCAATTATTCGGATCCAAATTTCAACATTCATAGGATCCGGATCACCAATGAATTCTGGCACCCTCTCATTCATAAAGTGATCATACGCCGTTGTCCCTGGATTAGTCGGGGTTGGCTTCGAGTTACACGATCCTTGGGCCATTGATTCCATAATATCCGCCTTCCGTGCCACAATATTCAAGTACTCCTTGCGATCAAGGCGAGAGTTGGGTCTAACATTGTTCCTTTGTCTGAATGACATATTTCAATCCTATCACAAATTAGCCACATCAAATCCTCAAACCAAATAGGACATTCTTATCATATCTCTGATACCACTTTTGTCACGCCATGTCCTAAATTCCAAATCCATCATATATAATTAACTAATTATTATTAACTAAAGACTTAGCTATCTAATTACCAGTTTGATGTGAATTTTACGTCGATACTTTGACCGATCATAATAAAATAATATAGACCATATACAGGATCCAAAACATGCCACGTCTCATGTGATTCTAACACCGATCTAATTATCACGTTAGACTTTACATAAGGAGCTATACCTGTTGAAAATAAAATCCAAGTATACAATTCTGCTGAAACTAAAATCACAAACCATAACTGATAACTAACAACCAACAATGAGTCGAACCAACATCCCATGGCATCATAATTGAGATGTACCGAATCCAAACTGAAAACCGGCAAGGGTCCGACTGTAATACGGACGTCAGACTAATACAAAATCTGTACAACATCCTGTAGAACAAACATAAATCAACCAAAATCAACTCCAACACATCCAAACAATGAAAATCTAACCAACACAGAATCCAAAAGCCACATCAAATTGTGGCTCCAACATTGTGTGTCCTGACACAACATTGAGCAAAGAAAGATGCCGCTAGGTACTTGAAACAAATCATCATAATCCTGCGAAAGTATATATTATCATCCATGCATACAGCGGAAACAACTATGTTACGCTATCCTCCATACATAAGATATACATTATCATGTCCGCCCAAAATATACAAGTCTCCAAAAATAAAAACAAAATCACAAAATACAATTTCTCTGAATAGATCTTCTAGTCCGAACCCTAGCCCACGTCTAGCCACTACTCCGCCTCGTCGGGCATAAGTGCGAACTCGTCTGAGGGACAAAAAACAGCAAGCAATGAGCCAAATGCTTAGTAATTGTAATATAATCAAAGGCAATAAACAATATATGCAAAATAAATCAGAAGAGAGATAAATGATTATAATGAGGATGCAGGAATATAAATTATGATTAAATGCACTTTTCAGAATACATTTATCTTCCCTAATTCACTTGTCTTTCTTTAGGTTCCAAATCATGTATAACTTCTTTACTTTGTGGATTATGGACACTAGGTCTTACCAGTTAACGCAGTAGTCGATTGAGGAATGAAATGTGTTTGTACCCACACATTCTAAAGTGCTACCCACGATTCTCAGCTTTAATATCCCCTGGTGGACGGTGCCTGATACCTGGAGCCAGAAAACATATACACCACCAGAACATCTCCCGTGGTCCAGGATGCTACCCATACAACTTTAACGTCTCGTGGAAAATGATACTCGATACCTAGGGCCAAAAAACATATACACCACTAGAACATCTCCTGTTGTCCAAGATGCTACCCATGGAACTTTAACGTCCCATGGCGGATAGTGCCCGATACCTAGGGCCAAAAAATAGATACACTACCAGAACATCACCCGTGGTCCAAGAGTATTTATTAATCTACCACTATAATATCCTAAGGCAAGCTAAGGAAACAGCTAGGGTAATCCTTGAGTTTCCATTGTAATATCGAAGGTATGTCAAGAAATATTATCCTCTAAAATACAAATTCTTGGTTGAGATTCTTAAATACTTATTCTTAAGGGAAGGTCAACTAGATTCTTATACAGAGTTTTCACTCACTGGAGAACGGGTCATCAGACATAACAGATTGTGGAGTCCCTTCAAAACATTTAATATCTTACAAAATTCATAAATACAAGTATAGATAATCATTTCTCATGATTTAAGTCTTTAGATGATTTCAAATATATGTATAATTTAACATGATGCTTGGAAGAAACTGAAATTCCTTACCACATTGGGCCAAACATGACTTTAGAGCTTCTGGACGAAATAATCCTTCACAAATGGTTAACAATTATATTTTTCGGAATATACAATTGAGCATATACAATTATATATAATTTAAATATCAATTAAGCAAAATGAAATCATGCAAAGATACCAAAATGGCTTAGGTGGACAGTGTCAGCGTGGGTGAAAAGTGCTAGTGCGGGTGTTGGGGTGTCGTATGTGCAAAATTGGACATCTAATTGATAAATATCTACATTCAAGACATGGGTTTTCATTATCTCATGCTAAAACATGTAAAAAAAAACATAAAATAATTTGTTAAACAAGATCTAGGCGTGGGTGAATAGTACCGGCATGGGTTAGGGTTTTGTGGTTGCACAAAACCACGTAAAATCATCAAATCAGACAGCAAATTGATAATTACCCATGCTCAAGTCGTGGGTTTCACAAAATACGTGCGTAGGTTGGGTATCGGGATAATAATACTCGAGAGGGATCGAACTAAAATTACAAAAAGAGAACGAAAAGAGTATGGGTACACTTGTCTCGACCCAATCTATCACTTCTCTAAATAGCTCAAAGTCGGAATCGGACCTAAGAGCCTCGATCCTCGCTTCCTCTCTCTTCTCCTTCGCGCATCTTCCCTCCTCAGCGTTCGGCCTCCCGCACACTACTGCCGTTGCTCAACCTCACCGCACCAACCTGCCATCACCGCATGCGGCCACCACCGACCACCCCCGTGCCGCCTTCTTCCCTGCAAAACCCTCCTCTCTCTCTCTCTCCTCTTTTCTTCTCCACCGAAACCCTCACCCGACTCCTTCCTCTCTTTCCTTATCATCATTATCATTATCATCATTATCATCATCTTTATTATTATTATTATTATTATTATTATTATTATTATTATTATTATTATTATTATTATTATTATTATTATTATTATTATTATTATTATTCCGTTTCTTTTATTCCAGACCTAAATCGATACTCGGGTGACAGTATAGGTGCACTTCGAACACCGACCCAATTGATCCAAATATTCTCCAAAATTTTATAATATTTAAGTAATTTTTATCATACCTAAATTATCCAAAATAAAAAATAAACCGAATTAAATCGGATAAAAATTTAAAATATTACATTCTCCCCACTTATAAAAATTTCGTTCTCGAAATTTAACGGACCTCAAAATTCAACAATCGGGGTTAATCATTCCATATTCTTCCTAATGTTCCCAAGCCACGTCCTTGGTCAAATGATTTTTTCTAGAGAACTTGAGCCAGTTAAATTGTTTGGATTCCTAATACCTGATACTTTCTATCAGATTCTAGATTAAAACCTGATCATAATACAAATTCTTAATCTCCTACAACGGCTTAATTTGGTCACATATATATTTCCTCAATCATCGATATGTGGGAGATATCATGATAATCCACCAAATTCGAAGACAAGCCAAATTATTGGCCACCTCTCCAACTTAATACAAACTCTGAAATTGGACTAACAGACTTCTACTTCGATTCATCCTAAACCCCAAAACGATTATTCACTTGGAACTTCAATCTTATCCTAAAATCTGTGGACCGTAGGCCCACACGGTCCCGTTGTACTATTCTGATTAACCATTCATTAGGGTACTACGAATCCTTTTGTAACTCATATCCAGTGATTCGTATCAAACACCTAGGTGTCCTAACGGCCATAAACCTAAGAAAAATTCCAAAGGATAATAACACATTGAAGGCGAAGTCCCCAATCCCTAGATTACAACTAACTTGTGAAACACAACTGAGGCAATTACTCTAAAATTTTGGTATAGTTTCATATTACCACTAAAACACCAAAACTCGAATATTTAACAAACTCATCATCTCGTTGGCATATTGATGAGCCAACTTACTCATCCTCAGCGTACCATTCAAATTTGCGATGAATGGGCCATCCTAATCTGCCAATTTCATAATTATCTAAATGGTACCCCTAATTCTTGCCGCCCTAATATTCTCAAAATCGAAACGGTGAGGGCTTCTTATCTCATAACTCCATAGCCTCACTACTTAGGAGGCAACTCTCCCTCCTAAAACTAAAGGCAGAGCACCCCCTTCAATTAGATATTAGGACCTACTCGAGATTCATCCTACAACATCTCCTATGATGAACCGAGATAATACCCAATCTGAAGATTTTTTATATCAGTTATCAGCAATAATATTCTTCTTGGCTGATGATACATTTCATAAGTGTAATCCTTCAACAACTTCATTAACCTACGCTATCACTTGATCGACTTTTCCTAATTGACACCAAAACTCACCATTACGGTCCTTAAGTAGATTTCACTCGCTTGCACTATCGTATGGCCATCTCTTCCTGCGAGACAACCTCTCAGTTCATTAGGATCATTAGACAATAACTATTTTCATAAGTAACACTTATCAATTCTCAAAGTAAAGATCTCAATGGCTAATTCCAGATTATGGGTGGAGTAATTCTAATCATAGAATTTTCACCAGCTAAACCCAAGGGCAACCACCAAAATATGATGCTGGAAAAATACAATCCCAAGCCTTTTTCAAAAGCATCACATTCTATTACAATTCACTAGACTTAGTAGGGATTAACCCAAATAGTATAGTCGATAATTTATCCTCTATTCCTCAAAAACTACCCTCACATATCCCATTTCGACGAATACTGTTTGCCTCTAAGTCAAACGTCACACAGGCGTTGTAATCCTCGAAGGACACTTAACGGATTACCCTTCTAGGTTCTGCTAGACCCAAGAAAGCCACACACCTTTGAGACATCAATCAGTCTTCCCCAAATTAGCCATCGCTCAAGCTTCTATGGAACCAAATTTATGCTATCGAAGAAACCACATGCCCAACATAACACTTCTCCTAACCAAACTTGCATTCCGTTCTTACTTAAACACACCGCTAACTGTCTTCATAGTCTAAGATATAGTACTCAAATAGAGTTTATACACCCTTGTGATTCTACGAATTCATCAATGAGGCCATCACACAATTTACTAAATATGACCGAGAGATCCAATCCTTAAAATCCATAAAAATGCCAACGAACCTACAAAACCGTAATGGCGTTATTGGAACTCGTAATGGCTATATCTTAATTCTGAAATCTATCGTAGACATAATTATTGATTATCCACAGTTGACGGCACTACGGATACATATCACCCTTAGGAAATATCAAGCCCTTGTAATAGGTCAAACGAACCACCTATTTATTCCCCAATGCCGACTTATCAAACTATTCATCTCCCGGCAACCAAATTTTAATCTTCCACATGTAACTTCATCCGTCATCTTACCTATCCCAAAAGTCCTAGAGTAGTTCATAATGGGCATTAAATTAATGCTTCCTTAATTCTACACAAAATCCTCAAATATCGGAGTTGATCCTAACACAGCTCAAATTATTAATTAACAGAGAAATCAGCCGAATCCTTTCCTTTAAGTAACATACTCAAATACATACACAGCCCAAACTTCTTAGTGACCACAAGATAACTTTTAGATGTGGTGTCACGTGTTATATAAACCTGACACATATCCTCATTAAACGATTTACGGACAAAATGATACTAACTCCGTCACCACTCGATCACTATGCTTCATACTTGTAGTTCCACAATTAGATTGCAAAATATAATATCCTACTAATACAATTCGTGCTATTATGATGACTTACCAACTAAATAATCCTCAATATCATATCAAGGTTTGGTACCACAACTATGGTCAAATCAGTCTAACCAATTATATCTACAGACCCAAGAAAATATCACAGACCTCGATGCAGTTAGTATAAAATCTATGATCCTCGAATAACGAATAAACTTATGAAAATACAAACAAAATGTAGATTTAGAATTTCAAAATAACGCATATACTGAAATGTCAAGATTCGAGAATCTTTCCTTCCACCATGGTAGACGACACCTCAATGCTTGTGCCATCACCGCAGAACCTTGATCCAATGCACTGGACTTCTTTTTTGTTCGACTTGTGGAATATGGATAATCCCTAATCATGTGATCGAACTGTCCACAATTGAGACATGCTCCCAAAAATCTCATCGAAACAAAATATTCATCTATAGAGCATCTATAACATATCCTACGATATCTCGTTATCCTCGAGACCCATGACTCTTTTCACATCAACTACCCAAGGTCGACTTCACCTTCTATATTATATGGGGCAACAATACCTTATCTCCTTCCAACATTAGATCATCGCAAACACCATCTCAATCATCAGGATCCACATCTTAACCTCCATAGGATCTGAGCTACCCAAAAGTTTAGGCACTTAATTATTACTAAATTAATTATAAATTGACATCCTTGGATTTGTTACACCAGAATTGACTCTAAATTATGCTAACCTCAAGCCATTGATTTCACATTATCCATCATACTTGATCATCTTATTCAAGCCTCCCTTCTAAGCAAATTACTAGCCTAAGGACCTCAACCCAGAGTCGATCAAACGTAAACTTTGAACTAAAATTGACTACTAAGGTCTCTAATCGATGTTGATGTACTTAAATACTAGCTCGGCATCAATCAAATTTAAACCTTGAGATGCCTCCATACAACTTCTCCCTCTCGACCTCACGGTCGACCACCACCACGAGTAGACTCTCGTCTAGGAGCTAACGTTAATATTCTTTTTGAAATAAAAACACATGGGTTAGATCGCACTTCAGACACTAACTAGGACGCATAAACTAGACAACCAAACTTAATTACTATTTTTAACTTAGTTCTAGTCTAAGTTAGTCAATCGCGATAACTAGAACTATCTAGTCTAACTTAATAGTCCTATGCCTATATTTACTTATTTGATCTATCTTACTCTGTGACGGATTGACCAATTCTACCAAAAACTCAGCAGAGTTTTATCTGTAAAATAGATGCTTGCCAAATACAAACATGTACAAATCCATGTACAAAATTCACAAATACAGACAATATGTACACAAGATCCCCAAACGCCACAACAAACACACAGGTGGCATTGACGTCGTAATTTCAATACGACCCCGGCTCAGAAAAGATGCCAATTAGAAAACCCAACATAACCACAAAAGGAAACTTATAGAAGCAAAATATCCATCATACACAGCGGAAACTAATCTATGTGTCCATCATCATCATCAAGACATACATATACATAACCACAGGTATCAAAATGAATAATACATTATACATGTCCCATACAAGATAATAAAACTAAGTCCTCAGAAGCTCTCCAATTTGTATCAGCTGCCTATCCTGCGCTTACAGCCTCTTTTAACTCATCGGGCATAATAGCTTACTCATCTGGAAGGAAAGAGAAGTAAGGGTAAGTTAACAACTCAGCAAGTGCATTGTATTCAAAAGTAGTAGACAATATAAGCGATGTGAAGTAGAAGAAAGACATATAATCATGAAGGAGATGTATAAGCAGGAACATGATCAATTATGCTTTGGAGCACAATTTTGTTCTCCTTGAAATATAATCTATGCATGATTATTCTTCTTTACAGACCAAGGTCAGTAAGCCCACTAACTAAATGTATGGGAGGACGAGGAAGGATCATGATGCCCCTCATAATCTAAGGACGAAGACGTACTCATCGTCCAATTATTATTATTATTATTATTATTATTATTATTATTATTATTATTATTATTATTATTATTATTATATATCCATTTTTTTCTTTAAAATCTCTAAACCCAAATCGATATTTAGGCGATCAAACAGGCGCACTTCAGGCATTGCTCAACAATCCCAAACATCCTCCAAAATTTTATAATATTTAATTCATTTTTATCATATCCAAATTACTCTAAAATAAATAATTAATTAATTAATTAAGCCCAATTAAATCGAATAAAAATATTTAAGATATTACATTCTCCTCCACTTATAAAAATTTCATTCTTAAAATTAATGAATCTTAGAAATTAATTAAACCTAAGTACCTCAGAATAAATGGGGATACTTTTTTCAAATTTCGTCCTCTCTTTCCCACGTCGCTTTCTTGCAGGAATGATTCCTTCATAACACTTTCACGAGAGGGATCATCTTTGAGTGCAAAATTTGGTCCTTGCGATCCAAGATTTTTATTGGCTCCTCTACATACGATAAATCTTCGTTAATAGCCAGGGGACCATAATAAATCACATGTGTCAGATTGAAGACGTACTTCCTCAATATCGAATATTTTTCTCATGCTCCTCCACCAGAATATTTTTCTCAAGTATTGGTACATCTTGTTTATTCCAAGGTGGATTGTGTACCAAGTCCTGTGAGCTTCCTTCGTGATTTCTTCCTTCAGCTCCTTATCATCTTGAACACAAAGTCATTCCCGGAATCTTGGAATTCCATCTGCACGCACATTAAAATCAACTTGAGAATCTCTACCAAGGTCGCCAGCAATTGTCCATAAAAAAGGGTCATTCACTTGACCTTCTTTGATCCTTTAGAGGATCTCGAGTTGCACCTACAAAAAGGATAACTTCATCCTGTTGCCCTTGATGTAGCGCCGGATGTGACAAGACTTTAGACATTTCAACATCTCCATCTACTTAATTTGCATCGTCGCCACCAAACAAGTTCGGTGACTCAGGGCATCCGCAACCACGTTTGCTTTCCCCGACTAATACTAGATCTCACAATCATAATCCTTAAGGAACTCGATCCATCGTCGCTACCTCATGTTCAACTCTTTCTGTGAAAATAAATACTTGAGGTTTTTGTGGTCAAACTATAATAGAAATTTCTTGCCGTATAAATAGTACCTCCACATCTTCAACGCAAAAACCATGACGGGTAACTCCAAATCGTAGGTCGAGTAGTTCTTCTCATTGATCTTCAATTGCCGAGACCCGTAAGCTACCACTTTTTCCTTTTGCATATAAACACAACCGAGGCCAAACTTAGAGGCATCACAGTACACCTCGAAACCACCCGAGTTATTAGGGAGAGTCAGAATCAGAGCAGACGTCAACTGATCCTTCAACTCTTGAAAGCTTCGGTCACACTCCTCGATCCAATAAAAACTCATTTCCTTCTTCGTCAAACGGGTGAGAGGTAAGGCGATCATAGAGAAATTCTCCACAAAATGGCAGTAATAATCGGTCATCCCCAAAAAGTTTCGGGTATTAGACACGGTCATGGGTCGACTCCAACTATTCACTGCCTTAACTTTCTTTGGGTCCACCGAGACGCCTCCATAAAAAATGACGTGGCCCAAGAATACTACCTTATTGAGCCAAAATCACATTTTCTTAGCTTCGCGAACAACTGATACTCTTGAAGGGTTTGAAGTACGATTCTCAAATGCCCCTTGTGCTCGGTACAATCCTTAGAGTAAATCAAGATGTCATCGATGAAGACCATGGCAAACTTATCCAAGTACGGCTGGAAGGCCCAATTCATCAGATCCATAAACACAACTGGTGCATTAGTTAATTCGAACGGCATCACAAGAAATTCATAATGACCATACCTCATCCGAAAAACCGTCTTTGCTACATCCTCCTACTTGATGTAAAGTTGATGATATCCGGATTGAAGATCAATCTTAGAGAACACTCGGGTCCCCTATAAATGATAAAAAAGATCATCAATCTATGGCAACGAATACTTATTCTTGATCGTGATCTTGTTCAACACGCGATAGTCTATGCATAGTCTCAATGTCTCATCCTTCTTCTTGACAAACAAGACCAGAGCATCCCACAGCAAAACACTGGGTCTGATAAAACCCATATTGAGCAAATTCTACAACTGCTGTTTCAACTTTTTCAGCTCAATAGGGGCCATGCGATAAGGGTTCCTCAATATAGGTGCCAATCCCGGCACAAGATCAATCCCAAACTCAATCTCACGGTGTGGCGATAGAGCAGACAACTTATTGGAAAACACATCTTTAAACTTGCGCACAACCGGAATATCTTTCGCAGATAACTCCTGACTTTTCATAATACTAGCGTAAGCTAGAAAGGCTTCACAGCCACTCTTCAATAAATGGCGAGCCTAGATGGCAGAAATAAAACTAGATATCTCCACTATCCGAACTCCCTGAACAAGAAAAGGTTCACGTTCCGGGATTACAAAGTCCACCCTCTTGTGGAAGTAGTCAATAGTTGCGTGATATTCAGACAACTAATTCATGCCCAAAATGACGTTGAAATCATGCATATCTAACAGGATGAGATCAACAACTATGGATAACCTATTTACCTCCACAACGCACCTCGGGTAGGAGACATCGGTCATAATAGAAGATTCCATTGGTGTGGATACGATCAAAGAGAAATCAAAGGTCACAGAAGAGGGTGCAACATGACAGGCCAAAGAAGGAGAAATGAACGAATGCGTGGACCTAGAATCAAAAAGCACTAAACAGAAAATACCACAAATAGGGAGTATACCTTCTACCACGTTGTCCGATGCCTTGGCCTCACTGGTGGATACTGCCAAAGCTTTTCATCGTACCCCTGACTTTGGAGTACGGATCTTCGACGGTTGAGGGCATTCCTTGGCTCTATGCCCCACTTGACCACAATTGAAACAAGCACTCGTCACCTTAAAGCAAGGTTTGTTCCTATGCATCCTTCCACAATATTGACACAGGCCCACTGAAGCTTGAGACAATTTCAAGGTCTAACCACTCTTCTTATCCGAATTTGACTGCCTAGACTTCTTGAACGGCCTCCCGAGACAAGCTCCAGAACTAACATTGACCCTACTCTTGCCTAGCAATCGTTTCTTATATAACTCCTCCTCTGCGAGCTCTTGCTCATGAATCAAGGCACGATCCAACACATCAGCATAGGTTGTCAACTTGAGGGTCGCAACTGCTTGCAGATATCATCCCGCAAGCCCTGTAAAAACTTTGTCATGTTCCTCTCCTCATCCTCAACCATATAAGAGGCGAACCGTGATAACTCAGTAAACTTGGCATAATATTCGACCACGATCCGACTATTCTGCCTTCAATCGACAAACTTCTCTTCCTTTTGAACACGAAGGTTGGAAGGAAAGTATTTCTCCATAAATGTCTTCTCAAATATCTGCCAAGAGATCTCATCCTCAGGCACTCTCAAAGCCCTTTTCTTTATCATCCACCAATGATGTGTCTTACCCTCTAGCCAGTAGGATGCAAACAAAACCTAATCCTCCTCAAAGTATCTAATCACAGTGAACACTTTCTTCAGACTCCTAAACCACGTGTCTGCTTTTATAGGGTTGGGCTCCTCCAGAAATTAAGGAACTTGCTCCTGGATGAAGTGATCATGTGCAGATGGTCCTAGATTAACAAGGGCCTGTACGGGAGCTAAAGCAGGGATAGGGGCAAGAATTTGCTGCTCCATATTCTCAATGATGGTCGCCATACGCCCCAACAAATGCAAGTACTCGGCCTCCCGATCTCAAGATCGACCACCGCCTTGCAAGCCTCTACGTCTAGGCGGCATGCTTGACTTTAGAAGACACCTCTAAAATAAGAACGATTATGAGTTAATCAAAAGATCAAACCCTAACTACAGCATTACTATTTACGTAATTAAATAAAACTACCATCCTACCTTAGTTCTAGTCTGAGTTATACAGGCTAGGGTAACTAGAGCTATCTATCCTAACTTGGTCCTTCTATATCTACGTTCACCTATTCAGCCTTAGCCTATACTATCCTAAACTTTTGCATAAGATTCAGATCAATCATAAGGTATCCCTTCTCTTTGACACCAACTGTGACAGACCAACCAATTTTACTAAAAATTCGATAGAATTCTATCTATAAAACGGACGTCTACCAAATACAAACCTGTACAAATCCCTGTACAGAATCCATAAATACAAACAACATATACATAGGATCCCCAAATACCATAATAAACACACGGGTGGTACCGACGTCGTAACTCTGGTATGATGCTAGCCCAGAAAGGATGCTAATTAGGAAGCCCAATATAACCATAAAAGGGAACCTGTGGAAGCATAATATCCATCATACATAGTAAAAACTAATCTATGTGTCCATCATCGTCATCAAGACATATATATACATAACCATAGGTATCAAAATAAATAATACAATATCCATGTCTCATTCAAGATAATAAAACTAAGTCCTCAGAAGCTCTCTAATCTGTATCAATTGCCTATCTTGCGCTTACAGCCTATTTGGATTCGTCGGGTATAATAGCTTGCTCATCTAAAACGAAAAAAAAATAAGGGTAAGCTAACAACTTAGCAAGTACATCGTATTCAAAAGCAGTAAATAATATAAGTGAAGTGAAGTAGAAGAAAGACATATAATCATGAAAGAGATGCATAAGCAGGAATATGATCAATTATGCTTTGGAGCGCAATTTAGTTCTTCTTGAAATATAATTTTTGCATGATTATTCATCTTTATGGATCAGAGTTAGTAAGCCTTACTAACTAAATATGCGAGAGTACTAAGCAGGATCATGATGCCCCTCATAATCTAAGGCCGAACGATGCACTCAATGTCCAATAATAGACTTTTGCCTAAAAAAGGTCGAACACTACATGGCATAGCGGTATGCCTATCACTCGGTCATACATGGCCAATAAAATGCTACCCTAACCTCCCGCGATCTAGAAGCAGTCTTCATTATTTCACAGTAATATCCTAAGACTTTTCAATAGTATTACCCACTATAATACGCGGCCAAACTAATCCTCGAGTTTCTACTATAATACTAATGGCAGGCCAATGAGTATTACCTTCGCAGCACAATTCCATAGTCCTAGTTTCATGACTTCTTATTCATTCGAGGAAATGTCTACCATAATTCAATTCACAATATCTCTGTCCGGGAAAACAATTCGATCACATATCATATTGTAGACTTTCCTCCTATTACGTATACGATTATTATCTTTCCTTTGAATTTAAATCTTTTCACAAGTCAATTTGAATACACGAACAATATAATACATAGGTTGGATTAGAATTCCTTACCACATTAATCAATTATCACTTTGGGGTCCTCTAGGATGCATTTTCTTTACAAACGGAGCACAAACATATAATCACGGGGCTTATAATGAATCATATACAATTAGACATAAATTTCATAATAATCAGGTTGGATGGAAGCATGCAAAATTCTTGGGTGAACACTAACATGGCCATTTTAAAGTATCTGAACGTCGCGAATGGATAGATACTTATAAAATCGGACGCTCGGCCGAGGTATATACATAATTAGGACATGATAATTCATAATTTGAGGTCAATTAAATATATAATCAAAGGAAAAAGGAGGAATCCTAAGCTGGTCGCTGGTTAGGGTTTGGTGAAGCGAAACCGAGACAATCGGAAGGGGATTCGGGCATTAAAACATAAAAATTTTAGGAACTAATCATGGGTCACATATTTTTTATAATTTGGGTAGGTATCGGAATAATAATACCCAATAAAAAACAAATAAAAATCAAAAGAGGAGATAAAAAGAGTATGAGAGTACTAGCCTCGACCCGATCTATAACTTTTTCAATTAGTTCCAAGTCGGAATCGAACTCGAGAGCCACTGTTTGCCCGTTTCTCTCTCTTCTCCCTCCCTCTCTCTCTCTACTCGAAGCCTCTCCTTCGCATTTCTGTTCTGCCTCCCCGTTCCTTGAGTCCCTTCCCCCATCCCTTTATATTATTATTATTATTATTATTATTATTATATATCCTTTTTTCCTTTAAAATCTAAAAACCCAAATTAATACTTAAGCAACCGAACGGGTGCACTTCGGATGCTGACCCAACAATTCCAAATATCCTTCAAAATTTTATAATATTTAATTAATTTTTATCACATCTAAATTATCCTTAATTAATTAATTAATTAATTAAACCCAATTAAATCGAATACAAATATTCGAGATATTACGTACTCAAACCTAAGCTTCCACATAAAATTCAAATCATACCTAAGGCATCTCTTTCTCTTTGATACCAACCGTGATGTACCGTATTCAAATCAAAAGTGGTAAAGGTCCGGCTATAATATGGATGTCTGACTAATACAAAACTTATACAACATCTTGTATAATAAACATAAATCTATCAAAATCAACTCCAACACATCCAAACAACCACAATCTAATCAACACAGGATCCAAAAGCCACATCAAATCGTAGCTCCAACATTGTGTGTTCGGACACAATATCGGGTAAAGAAAGATGCCGCTAGGTACCTGAAACAAATCATCACAATCCTACGGAAGCATATATTATCAACCATGAATACAGCGGAAACTATTATTTTACGCTATCCTCCACACATAAGATATACATCATCAAGTCAGTCCAAAATATACAAGTCTCCAAAAATAAATACAAAATCACAAAACACAATTTTTCTGAATAGATCTTCCAGTCCAAAGCCTAGCCCATGTCTAGCCACTACTCCACCTCGTCAAGTATAAGTATGTGCTCATCTGAAGGCAAAAAAAAGTATGGAGTGAGCCAAATATTCAGTAAGTGTAATATAATCAAACAAAGTAAACAATATATATAAAATAAAGCAGAAGAAGAATATATGAGCATAATGAGGATACATAATGTAAGGTACTGATTTTGAGAACATAGTAAATATTAGTAATTAAATTAATATAAGTGGATCAAGGTCTAAGGACATGAGAAAAATTAGATCGAAAGACCTGAAGACCCAAAATTGGTGGATTTAGGAACCGGCATTATAATCCCAAAATATTAATTCGTAAATAGGATTCGGGTTCTAAATTATGGTAATCACGATATAGTAAATTAATATAATCAGAATTAGGCTTATGGTACGTAGAAAGATATATTTCAGAGGCAAAATCGGGCAAAGGAGGCCGGCTTCCCGCTGGGCGTCGGGTCTAGCACTCCTGCGCCTATGGGGTGCCGCTCCTAGTGCTCGAGCGCCAGTCCGCGGATAAGCC
Organism: Nepenthes gracilis; assembly: GCA_033239525.1. Classification (NCBI taxonomy): domain Eukaryota; kingdom Viridiplantae; phylum Streptophyta; class Magnoliopsida; order Caryophyllales; family Nepenthaceae; genus Nepenthes; species Nepenthes gracilis. The sequence goes on from BSYO01000037.1 coordinate 7,125,338, forward strand.
GCGTGCGAGTTTTTTAACCGTTATTTCACACGGTTTGTGGAGAGAAAAAAGAAATAAGGGAGAGAGAGAGCACGAAGGAGAAGAGGAAAATGGAGGAGATCAAGATCTTTGAGTCTAATTCCGACTTCGATCTAATTGGAAAAATTATAGATCTGGTCAAGGCAAATACACTCATACCCTTTTGTTCCGCTCTTTTTAGTTTTCGTTTGATTTTCCTTGGGTATTATTGTCCCGATACCCGACCCGTACACATTTTGTGAAACCTATGACTTGGGCATGGGTATTTACTGTTTTGTTGTCCGATTTGATGATTTTGCACGGTTTCGTGCATCTAGAATAATAACCCAAGAATGAACCCAATTTTCCCGTTTATTTTGGGACTTTTGCACAACTTGGCTTTAAATATGATTTACCCAGGTCTTGACTATGATTATTATCTAGTTTGGTGTTTGATTTTCAAGTTCTGACCCGTTTTGTGCATCTGGAAACCATAACCTGCAACTCGGCACTGTTCACCCGAATTAATTTGAGAATTTTGCGTAATTTAGCCTTAGATATTTGTAATCCAAGCATTGTTAAAGTTTTAACTCTGATTTATTGATAATTAATTGCGCATAAATTGTATATGCTTAAATTGTACGTCTCAAACATATTTTTATAAAGTATTGTGAAAAGATTATTTCGTTTGAAAGCTCTAAAGTCATGTTTGTCCCAATGTGGTAAGAAAATTTTGGTTCTTCCAAGTATCATGTTAAATTATGCATATATTTAAAGTTATGTGAAGACTTAAACCATAATAAATGATTATCTGTATTTGTATATGAGAATTTTACAAGATATGCAAAGTTTGTAAAGGGACTCTACAATTTGATATATTTTATGACCCATTCTCCAAGGAGTGAAAACTTTGTATTTGAATTTAGTGGACCATCTCTTAAGAATAAGTAATTATGAAATTTAGACTAAGGATTTGTACTTCAGAGGATAGTATTTCGTTGCATGCCTTAAGATATTACAGTGGTAGATTGGGGAATACTCCTTGGCCATGGGAGATACTTTGGTGGCATATCTGGTCTTGTATATCGGCGAAAGGTATACCGTCTGTCACGGGATGTTAAAGTTTGAGATTCATGGTATACGTCTTAGAATATGTGGGTACATACACATTGCATTCCTTGATTGTCTGATCCGTTAACTTGTGAGGCTCACTAGTGCAGATCTAAATAGATAATAAGATTTCTGTATGTTTTATAACCTAAAGGAATTAAAGATAAAATGTAAAAAGTTATTTGTATTCCAAAAATGTATTTGATCATGTTTCGTATTATGCATCATGCTTCATGCTCCTATTTTCTTTCCTTTGATTTATTTTAAATATATTGCTTATATTCACTTACTATTGTGCATTGTTGAGCATTTGGCTCATTCCTTGCTACCTTTCTTGCCTTCAGATGACACAGATTTATACTCGATGAGGCGGATTAGAGACTAGAAGTTGGCTATACTCGGGACTTGAAAGATCATATCAAGGATTATATGTTGTAGTTTTGTATACTTTTTGAAGGGCTATATATATATTTCTGTTGGACATGTTGGTGTATATTATAAAAATGATGGATGATTAGATAGTATAGTCCGCTGTGCATGGATGTATATATATATGCTTTCACGGGTTATTATGGTTTGCTTTAGGTATCTAGTGGCATCTCTTTGTATTCAATATTGTATCCGGAGATATAACGTTTGAGCCACGAAATTATTGTTGCATTTGGATCCTGTGAGGAGTTGTTGTTATTTTGTGTTGATGGTTGTGTGATGATTATTGAGTTGTTGTCTTGATGTCATGGAGACATTTCTACTGGATTATGCATATTGTTTAGGGTATTTCACAGGTTTTCGTATAGTTCGACGGTCATGTTACAGGCAGAACATTGGCAGTTTTTGGTTTGGATAAGGTTCATCGCACATAAATATAAATCATGATTAAATGCACTTTTCGGAACACATTTATCTTCCCTGATTCACTTGTCTTTCTTTAGGTACCAAATCATGTATAACTTCTTAACTTTGCGGACCAGGGCCAGTAGGCTTTACCAGCTAATGGAGTAATCGATCGAGGAATGAAATGTGTTTGTACCCACATATTCTAAAGTATTATCCATAATTCTCAACTTTAACGTCCAATGGGGGACGGTGCCTGATACCTAGGGCCAAAAAATAGATACACCACCAGAATATCTCCCATGGGCCAAGAAGCTATCCACACAACTTTAACATCCCGTGGCGGACAGTGCCGATACCTAGGGCCAGAAAATAGATACGCCACCAGAATATCTCTCGTGGTCCAGGATGCTACCCATGCAACTTTAACGTCCCGTGGAGAATGGTACCCGATACCTAGGGTTAGAAAACAGATACATCACCAGAACATATTTTGTGGTCCAGGAGCATTCCTCAACCTACCGCTGTAATATCTTAAGGCATGTCAAAAAATAATATCTGTTACAATACACGGTCAGGGTAATCCTTGAGTTTTTACTATAATATCAATGACATGTTAAGGGATACTACTCTCAGAAATACAAATCTTTAGTCTAAATTCTTAATTACTTATTCTTAAGGGAAGGTCTACCAGATTCTTATACAGAGTTCTCACTCCATGGAGAATGAGTCATCAGACATAACAGATCGTGGAGTCCCTTCAAAACTTTATATATCTTGCAAAATTCATATATATGGATACATATAATCGTTTCTCATGATTTAAGTCTTCAAATGGCTTCAAATATATGCATAATTTAATATGATGCTAGGAAAAAATAGAAATTTCTTACCACATCGGGCTAAACATGATTTTAGAGCTTCCGAATGAAATAATCCTTTACAAATGGTTAACAATAATACTTTTTAGAATACACAATTGAGCTTATACAATTATATATAATTTAAATATCAATTAAGCAAAATAAATCATGCAAAAATACCAAAATGGCTCGAGTGAACAGTGTCATCATGGGTGAACAATGTCAGCACGGGTGTTTAGGTGCCGTATGTGCAAAATCGAACACTCAACCAGTAAATATTCACATTCAAGACATGGGTTTTCATTATCTCATGCTACAACATGTATAAAATTCAAAATAAATGGTTAAACGAGGTCCGAGTGTGGGTGAACAGTATCGGCGTGGGTTAGGGTTTCATGGTTGCACAAAAACCGCATAAAATCATCAAATTTGACAACAAATTGATAAATTGCCCGTATCGAAGTCGTGGGTTCCACAAAATATGTGCATGGGTCCGGTATCGGAATAATAATACCTGAGAAAGATCGAATGAAAATTAAAAAGAAAGAACGATAAGGGTATAGGTGTACTTACCTCAATTAGATCTTTCACTTCTCTAACAAGCTCGAAGTCAAAATCAGACCCGAGAGCCTCGATCATCACTTCCTCTTTCTTCTCCTTTGTGCAGCTTCTCTCCTCAGCATCCGGCCTCCTGCACGTTGCTGCCACTGCTCAACGTCACCACACCAACCTGTTATTGCCAACCACCCGTGCGCCGCCTTCTTTCCTGCAAAACCCTCCTCTCTCTCTCCTCTTTTCTTCTCTCCCGAAACCCTTGCCCAACTCCTTCCTCTATTCCTTTATCATTATTATTATTATTTTTATTATTATTATTATTTTATTATTTTCTTTCTTTCATTCCAAACCCAAATCGATACTCGAGTGATAGTACCGGCACACTTCAGGTACCGCCCAATTGATTTAAATATCCTTCAAAATTTTATAATATTTAATTAATTTTTATTATACCTAAATTATCCAAAATAATAAATAAATATAATTAAATCAGATAAAAATTTAGGATATTACAATAATCATAATAAATATAAACTGCATTCGAAAACTCATGACCTATCATATACATAACCATTGTTTGAAACTACTTAATCACGTTAACTGTTGACTGGACATCAAAATGTAACATTTCACATTGCATTGCTGTTTACAAATCAAATACAATATTAAACATCTCATATTTTCTGATCTAAACTCTTCATAAATAGTTTATTATTTAATCCTAATTATCCTACAACTATTCGAGTTTTTCACTTGAAAGGGTTAGTAAAATAGAAGTAATGAGTAAGTTAAAAATTTAGTAAGGCATATAATTTACAATTAAATATATATACTTTGTATAAAAACCATATCGAAAGACTGAATCAAAATCTGATGTAATGGCATGAAATTGCCGTGGTGTTTCCATGATGTTTATGCAGGAATTTGAGGTTAATCCTTTTCAAAATTCTTTATCATGTTTTTATTTATTTCTTATCAACAAATCATGCTAAAATATAATTTTATCAGGGACTAAAGGCTAGTAGGCCTCATCGACTAAAGGAACGGACAATCAAAACTCGAATTATATTTATTTTCATAAACCTAAATGCTGTACGTTATTATTTGAGACCCGTAGGCGGGCTGTCATACATATGATTCTATAAATGGGAGTGAAAAAACCTATCATCTGCGGATGATAGGTTTGAATTTTAATTTACTATTATAATATATTGAGATATGTCATAATATACCACCTATTGAAATATAACAATTGTCCAATGAATATACTTATGAAAACTCTATACATTTATTTATATTTTATAATTTTTTTATTTTAGAGAAAATATTCATAATTATTAACATATAGTAGATTTTTTTCTTCAAAATTTGTAACTCCTTATCATGTAATATTTAAACTTTTTGCACAAATTTAGCTATAATGAGTGTTAAATTACAGAATACTAATTAGCAGTAAAGTGTAGGTAAATTTAGCAACAATGTAAAATTGATTACATTTTATCACAATAGCAAAGTATGCAGGGTAATTTATATAAATTTTTAGCACATGCACAGCTTATATTTAGCAATTCAAAACATGCAGAATTAATTTTTACTAAAATTTAGAATTGTAAACATTCATGTAAAATTTTAGCACATGCAAGAAATTCTAGTTAAATTTTTAGAATGTGCAGGGGTTTGTTTAACATGTTGGAACTTGTACAAATGAAATTTAAACATGAATGAATATTATGCTACAATTTTAGAATATGCAAGATGAAATATTATAAAATTTAGTTAAGTAATACTATATATATAAATTTAGACATAAATTACATATATTTTTGCAACAAAATAAAGAGAATTTCACATACATGTTAAAGATAAATATCATAATTTTAAAATTTATGATACATGAATATTTAAAATAAAAAATATTTAAAAAATAGCAACAATAGAATAAAGCCATCAAATATACATGTCTTAGACTCCAAATTACCAAAATTCTAGTTTAGATTTACTTGAATTGAACTTTAATGGCTTCCTCTCTCTCCTTCTTTCTTTTTTTCTTATCTCCTTCTCTTTTCTCTCTCAAACTCTACTAAAAAAAGCCAAAAAATTAGTTAGGTGCTCTATTTATATATGAACAGTGCTTGAGCGTGGGCTAGATGTGCATCAAGTGTTATGGCTCCGTACTATGGCGCCTGAGTATTGCTCAGGCACTGACCCCACAAGTTTTGGCGCTAACCCCACCGTTAAATAATCAATTTAACAAACATATACCGTTAGAACATAAAAAATAATAGCAAAATAATAAAAAAAATTATCTAGTAATCTCTCCAATTTAAAAATTATAAGAAAAGATAAATAACAATCCAATTATATGACCCTCTTAAATACCATTTATTAAAAAATAATTATCAATATAGACTTTAATTTTTATAATTCATGACAATTCTTCTAAAAAATTATAACGGAATAATTAACATATGATTTATTATTATCGAGAGAAAGAGAATTTTATATGCGAATCGAGTAATGAGGTCTCTTATGATCTCTATTTATAAACTCTTTTTCTAATAGACTAATGGTTGCGTCCTATCAATATAAAAAGATATATACTTTTATAAAGAGTTGTATATTTTCATATACATATCATTTTACGAATAGTTATATATTTTTATTTTATTAGACATATTATATCACGAATAGTCATATACTTTCATACCTCCCATTAAGGAATCAATTAAATATTTTTTATTATTTAAGTCATTTTAATTAAACTATAAACAAAATAATTAGTATAAATTTAAATTTCAAATATCATTATTAGTATGTTCTGTATATAGAAATTAATTAAAAAATATTCCAATAAAATGTGGAATAGTAGACATTTAGGACGGCAACTTTATGGACATACTTATATCGATTCATTATGTGAACACTTATTCCTAAAACATCACCGAAAATCTGATTTTGTAACTATTTAACTTCAAATGTGCTTAGCTCATTATATTTGGATTCCCACTATATTTAATTCATGAAAGTTCAGACTTAGCAATAAATTTCTAACCTAATTTAACTAAAATATCACATTTAAATTGATCCAAATTATATAACATCATTAATCAACAGAATGCGTGATGCTCTGTTATTTCAGCTTCAAACCCTCACCCTGATTATCCATGAAACTCCAAACTTTAATGATCAAATATGCAAATCAACTATTTTCCAACATTATCCAGCAATATAACACATGATTAACCCTACCAAATCCGTTTTCAACCTACTTGAAGTGATGCTCTGATTTTCCTTTCACCACTATGAAGCAATGAAGGAGAAGAAGGAAGTTGATTTCATGTAAGGGATTCCATTAGCATTTACATTCATGAAGCATAAGAATTGGAAGCATTGCATATTCATGTATACAAGAAGACTTGTAGTCACTTGCCTAACACTCCCTGGCACGGCAACATGGCAGCAGCAGCAACAATGGCGGTAGGGCGCATGCGGATTTAACAGGCTTCAACCATGACTGCTCCTCACGGCACTAGAATAGCAGGCGTCCAGCAGTAGCACTGCAATAGGGCAATGAAGTTTCGCCTGCTGCCTCTCCATAAACATTGATTATTATATTTTTATCACTGCTTATTCATTATTATTTTTTATTAATTTTTTTAATTATAAAATTAAATTATCTATTTTTATTTTGTATATTTTATTCCTTAAAAATTTTTTAAGAATAAAAACCAAAAAAAATTAAATAAAGCATTCATTATGCCAACCTAATCAGCCAATTAAAAAAATATAAAAAATATATAAAGCTAAATTATTTTGAAATTTAAGATGGTGGGGGATTAGAATATATATTCAAATAAATATATATATATTAAAAAAAATTTTAAAATGTAATAATAATTAAAAAAGGAGCTCCCTCTCCTCCATAAAAAAAAAAAAAAAAATTATTAGTTTCATTTATTTGATAAAGTTTACATCAAGATTAACTTATCATCTTAAATCTTCAATTGCTTTTATTATTTATTATTGTATATTTCTTTACAAGTGTTACTTATGTACCATTTTTGTTAATTTTTTTGTAAATTGCATTACACTATTTTAGTTATGTTACTTTTTATCCAAACATAATTTCAAAGTTGTCATCTTTTTATTTTAGCATTTTTGCGTTAAAATTGTAGAAGTGGGTCCAAAGATTGACTTATTAGTTTGTAATGAAATAAGCCTAAGACTAATTATTTCTTAAACAAAATCAAATCCAAAATATATATTCTTATCTTCTTTCTTCCGGACCAAAATTAAAAAAAAAAAAAAAAAAATTCTGAAGAGACTTTACGCTAAATTGTGCATCCCCATTTTTATGCTTTTTATTGGGATAATTATTTACTTCATACCATAAAGATATTTGGGCTATGATACTCATATTGCTGAGATTGTTATACTGCTTATCGTTAGGACATGACACTACCAAAATAATAATAATTTTCAGTGACAAAAAATTAGTAACAAATGTAATTTTATCATTATTAATAATTAATATTTATAATTTAGTGATAAAAATATAATTTTGTTACTAAAACTTTAAAATTAAATAAATACTAATTAATAAAAAATAAAATAATTAATAGTAAATGATAAAAATAAGAGTAATTAAAATACATTGTCACTAATTATAAAAAATACATCCTAATACTTAAAAATATTTTTAAAAAATTATAATTTATTTATTAAATTATTATTTTAAAAGTTTATCTCTTATAAAAATTTAGTAAATAAAATTTAATAAAATTTAATATGAAGGTCTCAAACCTTCTCCGCACTCACTTACGCATGTTTTCATTATATACAAAAAAGGAAAAAAAAAGTAACTTGCAGTTGTTGGATGAAAGACATTCAATTGCCGCAGATTTATGAGACGAAATAAATCCTCCTCTCCATTTCTCTGTTTACCGCCACACTTTATTTTCCTCTCTTCCTCTTGTCCCTTTCATTTTGCTAAGCAATGTCATTGTTGTCATTACTGTCGTAACCGTTGCTGTCACCTAAGAAAGAGAGTTACTATTGCCATGACTGTTATTTCGTATCGCAGTTGTCTATTGTCATTGTTTAGAGCTATCGTTACTGCTTATCATCACAAATTAGGCAAGCAATCACTTCGATTTCTTGAAATTAATTATAAATCTACATTATTATTATTAAAAAAATAACGATTTGTTACTTAAAATTTTTATATTCATACTATTTTTTAAATCTCAATTAATAAAATAAGATTTATTTTGCATTAAAATATTTTTTGCTTATTTATCGTCACTATCAACATCTCCGTTTAACTGTTTTTCTTTAATTTTTTTAACTCTCTTATTTCAAATATGTTCTTCAAGCTTATAGTTGACGAAAAGGAAAATTTAAAGTCCAAATCGGAGGCGTCATTATTCTGTATTCGCTGTTCGAGGTATAGTATCAATTTTGAGCTATATTAGTTATTTTCTAGCCGTTGAGGATTCATACTAATGATTTCATTTCATTTGTACTTGGCCGTTGAAAAGCGTCTTTCCTTGTTATATTTGTTTGTTTGTTTGTTTTTCATATTGTTATCCATTCAAGTGTAAATTCTAAACTATATGAGATATTCCATTATTCTTCGTTAGATTTGTGTTTCATTTAACATCTATAGGTAATTTCTGAAAAGCAATTGCGTGGAGAATGATGCTTGTTTCATATTTAGTAGTCAGTTTATACTTCATACTTGTTTCGTCGGATTTGCCTGATCATAACATTCTTTTTCAAAAGTTGTTACCCCATTGGTTTGGTTCAGATGAGATTTACAATTTCTTCCCATGGAAGATTTAACATGAAATACACGGATCTTTTCCCCTGCTAAGCAGTTGAACCAAATACAAACTGCCATAATCATTTATGCTATGTAATGTTGCAGAAATCTCAACCATATATTATCCAATTAGTCATTAGATTATCTACTTTTCATCACAATGCTGAAATGTCCTATTACATCGAATTGTTTGTGTTTTTCTTTGTTTATCTTTCTCTTCACAGCTATTATTTTTCACCTTTTTAATTCATTAGGTATTATTGGTTCTGAAAGCATCCAATTAAATGTAAGCAATACCAATAAGGTTGTTGCAAGTAAAATTGAATGCAGTACAACACATTGAGTATTGAGACTTATGGATTTGATGTTGTTCTTATTGTTGTGGTTGTAGTGCATTCAATTTCCCTGAGAAAGTCTTTATAAGAATTCCTTGCATTTAGTTGAATGCTCCAAACATTAGTGGGATGTTGTGAATCTGATATGTCCTATTATAGGAAAAGTGCAATTTAATTTTTATTATCTATTTATTTACTTACATTTTTACAACATGATTCATCTATATTTGGTTTATTAATACTAATTTTGTTCTATTTGCATTATAGAATGGATAAAAGTTAGACAAATTATCAGTGTTAATGATAGATGAAAGCCAGTGTATAAAAAAGGAGCCGTTAAGTTTCTTGATTTTACATTTTCAAAAGTTAGAAATGGAAATAAGATATGTTGTCCATGAAATAATAGTAACAATCATTTTTCTCATGATGGGAATATGATCTTTAATCATCAATTCATATATGAAATATTAAGGGATTACAAACAATTAAACTTTTTATGGAGAAGAAGAAAATGATTTTACCAGTGATAAGGAATATGATAATCATGGGAAAGAAAGCGGAGGTAATAATTTCGGATATGATGATACTATTTCTTTAATTTATAATATCACAAATGTTAAAATTTATATTTCAGTGAGGATGTCGATCATGTAGGTAATAAAACTGATCAAAATGATGTAGTGCCTGAAAAGTTTTATAGACTCATAAAAGATGCTAAATAAGAATTATTTCTGAGTTGTGATCATTTCACTAAATTAGAATTTATTTTATATCTTCTCCATTTGAAGTACATTAATGGTTGAAGTGATAATTTTTTCTCAATGCTACTGAATTTATTGAAATTACTATTCTTCTATGATACCAATTTTTCAAGTAACTCTTATGAAGTAAAAAAGTATACTAGAGATTTAGAATTGGATTGTGTTATGATTAATATTTGTAAGAATGAATATATCCTTTATCGAAATATATATAAAAAATATTAAAACTGTCCAATTTGTGGGTGTTTGAGGTATAAAATTTATAATGATGAAGGAAAAAAAGCTCCACATAAAATTCTTCGTCATTTTCTACTAATACCTAGACTTCAAAGGTTTCACATATTTTTAAAAATGGCATCTCATATGTAATGGTATAAGGAGAACCACCATGATGATTGAGTTTTGAGACATCCAATTGATTCAAAAATTTAGAAATCTTTTGATAAAATGTATCCAAACTTTGCACTAGATCCTCAAAATGTGAGGCTTAGTGTGACGGACCGGCCACATTCCACCGCATGCGGCTGCCCATCGACCGAAACCGATCATAAACTCTGGTTAAAAAAGGTGGACTCAAAATTTTTCTTTTCTTATATATATATATATATATATTACGTCACGTGCACAGGATCGCGTAAGGCCCAACTTCGTGAGTTGGTAGCCAGGGGTCGTGGTTTCTCTCTTTTGACCGGCCAAGACGAGGTCGGTTGGACATGAAGGTCCCGAACAAACTGAGATGCCACTAGGAATCACAAATTTCTCAAACGACAACATCGTACGAAAGCATTCTAATATTCATTAATCTTTCACATTTTTCATAGTGGAAGTGTCCTACAAAATGTTTCCCAAAATAATCAAAAGAGAGTACATCAATTTTACTCGTGCACTACTGCTTAATCTTGGTCAGCTATTTTGCTTAGCTAGTCCATCGAATCTCAATATTTTTCGTCTGGCATAAATTCCTCATCATCATCTGAAAAATAAAAGGGGTGACCTAGAGAGCCCAGCAAGGTACTCATGCGTAAATCATACATAGTCATGATCAAACAGACAGAATGCAATAGAGGTGTATATGCATGTAGCTTTTATAAAACATGGCCGGAGTCAATGCAAACAGATTCTAAAGTCATTTTATGCAATTCGATTTCCAAAAACATGCTTTTGTTTCCAATTTCATTTCTGTCAAAAACCGACTACATTTAAAGTCTGCAGCTCTTGACCCTCTAAATCATATAACGCTACATTTAAGCTCCGTAGTCATGACCAATGAAAACGCTACATTTAAGGTCCGTAATCAAGACCCTCCAAAACGCTACATTTGAGGTTTGTAGTCATGACTAATCAAAATGCTACATTTAAGGTTCGTAGTTAAGACCCTCCAAAACACTACATTTAAGGTCCGTAGTCATGACCAATCAAACGACAACATTTAAGGTCTGTAGCTCTCGACCATCATATCTCAATAACGGCTACATTTAAGGCCTGCAGCTACTCGGCCATCAAACACTTAGTTCCGCAAATCATGCTTTTTTGAAAATCAAGGTCAAATATGCAATTAATCGGACACCCATAAAATCTTTCAGAAATTATGTACGTACATTTCAAATCATAGAGCTTATACGTCACTTTACAAAGGCGGTTTTAAAATCACGGAGCAGATGTCGATTTCAAATCATAATACAAATGCTTGTTTTGATTAAGGCCGATTTTAAGATCAAGAAGCAAATGTCGGTTTCAAATTACAATACAAGTGTCGATTTCAAATCAAAGCCAGTTTCAAAATCAAATGCTGGTTTCAAATTACAATGCAAGTGCCGGTTTCGAAATCATAGTGCAAATGTTGGTTTCAAAATACAATACAAGGCCGATTTCAAAATCATAGTGCAAATGCCGGTTTTAAAATACGATACAAGGCCTGTTTGAAATTACCAGATACAAGGCCGATTTCAAATTAACATGCAAGGCCGGTTTTGATATTTACTTAAGCTGATTTCACATTATATTATAAGGTCGGCTTACTTTTTCATAAACAAATAACTGGTCGTCATTTAAATCATGCAATAATTAAATTTCATGTGTACGAATATCATGAAATAACTAAACATTATTAGTTATACTTGCATTAAAAATATAAACTTAAAAAATAGAGAGTACGCTTGCATTACAAACATGATCTTAAAAAAGGTGAGTACACTTGCATTACAAACATGGTCTTAAAAAGGGTGAGTACACTTGCATTACAAATATGATCATAAAAAGGGTGAGTACACTTATATTACAAATATAATCTTAAAAAGGGTGAGTACACTTGCAATACTCTTAAAAATAGAAAGAGTAACGTTCGAAATACACATGCATTAAAACATTATTACAATTTAAGCTTGAAAACCGGGGTACACTTGCCTGGATTAGATCTATGAACCCCTTACTTGGTTCTGGCTTGAAGTTCTTAGCTCCTTTTCCCGGTTGATTGCCCAACTTCCTATCCTAATTCCTGGGGCCATTACTTATAGATATTGGGGTTGGTAGTAGTAAGTAGGGTAGGTCAACTGCTTATACTTCTTTACTTGCTCCCCTTGCCTTTCTAGAAGGTCAGTGGGGTGGTTTGAAGTAGGTTACCTACTCAGGCATGGTCATCCAAACCTTAATTATATTTAGTCATTACGTCAATCAATTGGGCGGTCAATTCTCCCTTGGCCTATCTTCACGTTTTCCGGTCAACTGACGTTGACCGGATTAAATTTTCCTTCTTGCTATCGTCTTAACACTTCCAGCCTCCTTCCTTCCTTTCTGGTTAATTGGCATTAACCGGTTAAACTCTCTCTCACATTTTTCGGTCAACAGGCGTTGACCGAATTACTTTCTTATTATATTTTCCGGTCAATAATCACACAATTTCAGTCAACTTAACTACCCAGTCTTGCCTTCTAGTCTTATAATCGCTCATTCATTACTTCCGATCAACTGACGTTAACCGGATAAGTACCCTTCATATTTTCGATCAACTGGCATTAACTGGATAAACTTTCTTTTATTCCAACATTGTATTAAATTCAATAACTAGGATTTTCGATGATTTAGAATCTGGGCCGTTACACTTAGCTTAGCTTCTGATGGATTTAATCCTTTTGGCAACTTAAGTGTATCTTACATATATGACCAGTGATATTAATTCCATATAATCTCCCACTGTAGATGAGCATGAAAAGTAATACTTTATGCTATCATTATTAATTCCTGGTCCAAAAGCTTTTGGAAATAATATTGATGTATTCTTTGAACCATTAATAAATGAGCTTATGGAATTATGGTATGCTGGAGTTGAAACCTATGACGCCTTCATTTCAAACAATTTTAAATTGCATGCATCATTATTGTGGATTATAAATGATCTGGAGTTGAAACCTATGACGCCTTCATTTCAAACAATTTTAAATTGCATGCATCATTATTGTGGATTATAAATGATTCTTCAACTTAGGTAAATTTCTCAGGTTGAAGTACGAAAGGAAAATTTGCTTGTCCAAGTTGCAATGTTAATACTTCCTCTTATAGATTGTTACATGGTCATAAATTGGGTTATATGTGTTATCGTAGATTCTTAGATACCAATTATAAATAAAAATTTTATAAAAAATTATTTGACAGCACTATAGAAATGTCACATGCTCCCAAACTGTTTTCAGGGGATGATGCCATTGATCATCTTAGTTGATGTGATAATGTGATATTTGGCAAGGCTAGTACCAAATTATGACGGACCATATTTTTCTGTCAAAAATCTAGTAGAGTTTCGTCTATAATATAGCCATCAAAATGATATAAAAATCTGCATAATTTCCTATATAATATAAATTATATTCAAATAATCACAACATTCGACATCATACAACACCACACAAAACCATTACAGATCCAATTGTGACATATAATTCGTGGCTCCAACTCTATATATCTAATCACAATATCAGCCAAACAAAGATACCACTAGGTACCTGTTATAGACCATAATAATCTGTAAAAAAATAAATAGATCCAATATATAGCGAAAACTAAACTATTTAATCACCTGACACTTATAAAATACAAATATATATACAATTATCCATAAAATGTACAAAACTATAAATATAAGTCTTTGATATGATTTTCCAAGTCTAGGGCCTTGTCTACTTCTAGTCTCTACTCTGTCCCATCGGGTATAACTGACTTGTGCTAATTTGAAGATAAGGAGAGACAGTATGGGTGAGTCAAATATTCAACAAGTGTAATATAATCAAAACGATAATAGTATAAGCAAAATAAAGTAAAAAGAGATATATGAGTATAATGAGGATGCACAAATATAAAATATGATCCAATGTGCTTTCGAAATACAATTGATTTGTCATGTGTTATCCTTCATTTCTTTGGGATATAAATTAAGTATAATTACTCATTTTTACGGATCATGGCCAATAAGCCTTACTAGCTAAAAGTACGAAAAAACAAAAAAAGGAATGCGTTACTCTATACATTCTAAAGCATATTAGCTACATTTTAGGCTTGCAACTACTCGGCTATCATTTATCATATCAACTACATTTTAGACTTGCAACTACTTGGCCATCATTTATCATATCGATCATCACATATGCCCCCACATGTCCCCTCGGGGCCCAGAGGCAATCGTTGTTCTTCCACAGTAATATTCTAGAGCTTCCAAGAGTATCACCTGCTACAATATGCGACTAGGATAATCCTTGAATCTTCACTGTAACACTAATAGCAGGCCGAGGGATATTATCCTCCGTAATATAAATCCATTGTCCTAATTTCATAATTTCTTATTCTTTGAAGGAAGGTCCACCAAACTTCTTTTATATAGTTCTCACTTTGGGAGAACAAATCATTTATATATTAAATTGTGGCATTCTTTCCATACGTTACGCAATTCTCATATTTCTTATGGGTTTAAATCTTTTCATGACTTAACTTATATACATAAGAATCATATAGCATAGAAAAGGTGGAAACTCCTACCACCGTAAGCCCAATTTAACTTTAGGGCATCCAGATAATGATTATCTTCACGATTGCTTAACAACAATATTTTTCAAATTAAACAATTAAACATATGTAAATATATATGCAACTTAATTAACAATTAAAAAATATAAAAATTATACAAAATTTACCAAAGAGCTCAGGTGAACAGTACCTGCTACAGTAAACAGTGCCCATTTGAGCATAATCGGACAAATCTTGTAAAATCTAACATCCAATAGGTAAATTACCAAATTTAAGACACGAGAATTCATAATTTCAAGTCAATTTATGCATAAAACCCAAAATAATAGTTTAAACAAGGTCTGGGCGCATCTTAGGGTTCCAGTGAACAGATTTTTGTATAAAACCATCAAATTGTATATCTAATCAGTAAATTAATATATATAAGATATGGGTAATAATATCGTAGTCTCAAATTAGGCAAAATCTCCAAAAAGCGGAGATAGAAACCACCTGAGTGTGGGGTTAGGATTTTAGTGTAAAAACCAGTCAAAATCTATAAATTTAGACATGAAATTCATATATATGTATATTTAAGGTATGGGTATCACAAATATATGTATGGGTCAGGTATTGGGATAATAATACTCGAAGGAGATTGAACAAAAATAAAAAAGAACGAAAGAAAAGGGTATGGATATATTTGTCTCGATTAGATCTATAATTTATTCAACTAGCTCGAAACTGGAATCAAACCCAAGAGCCTCCTTTTTTCTCCCTCTCTCTCTTTCCTTCGTGCTCTCTCTCTCTCTCTTTCTGTCCCTCTCTCTTCCCAAACTGCGTCCAGCAACGATTAAAAGCCCGCATGTAGTTCGACCACAAGTAATCCTGTGTATAAAAGAAAGGTTTATTCATATGAAAGAAAAGAAAAAAAATTTTATGCCCACCTAGTTGTTATCTATTATTTATTTTGATGTAAGGATTTAGGCTTGACGGCGGCTTTATGCGGTAGAATAAGGCCGGTCTGTCACAGTTAGATTGTAATGGCCCAGATCCTAGAACATAAAAAATCCCCGATGTCAAGTTATATTATCTAGAAAAACGAGTTAAGGATAGTAATCCGGTTAATAAGTGTTGACCGGAAGGCATGATGAAGGAGTAATCCGGTCAACGTAAAATGTTGACCAAAAAACGTGAATGGAATGAAGGACGAGAAAGAGGAAAATAATCCGGTCAACGCTAGTTAGTTGACCGGAATGTATTTAAATGAGAAACATAAATCCGGTCAAGGTCAATTGACAGGAAATTAATAATGAAACTCTTTGGAAAATGTAGAGCCATAAATAACCTAGAAATTAATAAGAAAACTCTTTGGAAATGTAGAACCATAAATAATCTAGAAATTTAATAAGGAAACTCTTTGGGAATGTAAAGCCATAAATAACATACTCCGAAACATTCCCCCCAGTGTGGCCAAACCCTAACGACGGCCGCCAGACCCAAGGCCTATAAATAAGAACTAGAGGGCGTGTGAAAGAGGCACGCAATAGAATTTTCTAATAAAGGGAGACCAAAAGTTCAAGGCGAAGTAAAATAAATCCAGGCAAGAGTACTTATCCCTGTTTTTAAGTTCATGGTTATGCATGTTTACAATGCTAGTATATCTGATATTTTTATGAACTTATGTTTCGGCATGTATGATGTTTGTTGTGCTCCTTTGATTTAAGAAAGAATCGTTCTTAATCGCATTTTAGAAAAAGAAACCCCGATATTCATGATGTTCGGTTTTGTTCTACTTGAAGTATGATTATTTATCGATTTATATGAACTTTGATAATTGCATAAAATCCAGACTAAAAATCAAAATCGGCCCTTTGCGTGTTAAAATCGAAATCAGCCCTTTGCGTGTTAAAATTGAAATCGGCCCTTGGCATGTTAAAATCGAAATTGGCCCTTTTGCATGTTAAAATCAAAATCGGCCATTTGCGTGTTAAAATCGAAATCAGCCCTTGGCATGTTAGAATAGAAATCGGCCCTTTGGCATGTTAAAATCGAAATCGGCCCCTTTTTGCATGTTAACAACGAAACCGGTCCCCTTAAGCCTAAAACAAGATCGGCCTTCCCTTAATGTAAAAAGAGGTTCGGCCTCCACCCTTGGACAAAATCCAAACCGACCTTCCCTTGATGAAAAACAAGTCCGGCTTTCCTTTGATGAAAAATAAGTTCGGCTTTCCCTGGATGAAAAACAAGTCCAGTTTTCCCTTGATGAAAAACAAGTCCGGCTTTCCCTTGATGAAAAACAAGTTCGACCTTCCCTTGATGAAAAACAAGTTCGGCTTTTGTTGAATAAGAACTCCGCCCTTTATTAGAAAAAGAAATCCGGCTTTTGATAAAAAGAACTCCAGCCTTTTTAAGAAAAGAACTCCGCCTTTTGGAAAAGAACTCTGACTTTTGAACTCCGGCTTTTTTTCGAGAAAAGAACTCCAGCTTTTAGAAAAAGAACTCCACCTTTTGAACTCCGATTTTTGTTGAAAGGACCTCCGATTTTAAGGAAAATGGACTCCGGCTTCTAAGAAAAGAACTTCGGCTTTAAAATGATTAAAGTAAAGGTTATACGGATTTCAACTGATGAAGTTAAGAACAAAGGCTATAAGAACAAGGAAAATATATGTAATCCGGACAGCAAGTGAAACTCTACGACTTTCGACTTTCGAACTATGACGGATGGCCATCAAAAGATATGAACTAAGAACCGAGTTTCCATTAAACTTGCTGTTAAAGATGGATGAAGGATATTGGAGTGACACTCGAGGACTGCCTCCTGGGCCACGGGGGTAGACGTTTCGTGGTATAAGACTTTTGGACTACGGCCCCGTATGCCGAGTTAAAGGCATTACCTCCCACCTTGGGGAGCATAATCAGAGAATACAGTTTTAGGTTATGTGGTAAAACATAACCCTTCCTCGATGTTGTCAGCTCCCGTCCGGTCCCTAAAGATGATAAGAATTTTGAATGGTTTTTATGAATCTTCTAAAGACAAGATAATAAGAATAAGAACAAGAAAATTCTAAACTAAAGAAGAAATTATATGGTAATTTTATATATTAAAGTTATGATATAAATCCTTACTTTGATCTGATTATATGTATGTTTATGCTTTCTGCATGTGAGTATCTTGCTAAACTTTGTAACTCACTCTTGCCAATTTTCAAATGACGGGAGGCTTTGGAGGACGAAATTGAGTAGAACCATATGAAGTAGCTAAACGGTATAGCTGGCCAGAGCTGATCAATGAAAAACTTGATTTATTTCTTTTGATGTTTTGAAAAGGACTTGTAGAACAGTTATGCTATATAAGAATTTATGGATGTTAGCATGTTTTCGTGATTTCCTTGTTGATAAATAAAATCCATATTTCTAGTAGCATCTCAGGTCATATTAAGGCATTTATGTCCGACTAAATTGTGAGGTTCCGGATCTAAAAACTTGATAATGAGGTGCTTAGTATGATAAGGATCAATATTAGGCCTATGGAACGAATAATGTAAGGCACCAAGTGGCGCCTGCTGTGCGCCCAAGAAGCGCTCGAGCGAAAAAGAGGCGGAAAAGCCGGAGTGACCTTAAGGCCGGAGTAGATTGAGAGGACGGAGTGGCCTTAAGGCCGAAGTGGATTGAGCGGACGGAGTGGCCCTAAGGCCGGAGTAGAATGGCAGGCCGGAGTGAATTAACAGGCCGGAGTGCTTTGTAAAGGAAATGGGACGGAGTGAATTAACAGGCCGGATGCTTTGTAAAGGAAATGGGACGGAGTAGTTTAGCAGACCGGAGTGGATTGAGAGGAGAATTCAGGACGGAGTGGCCATACGATTACTGAAAAATCGGACTGGCTTGCAAGACTGAGTAGATTGAGAAAGAAGCGTAAAAGCCGGAGTAGCCTTACGTTTGATGAAAACCGGACTGAGTGGAAGAAGTCCCACATCGAAATGGGAAGAAACCATTGAAACATATATAAGACCCAGAGCTCCTTACCATTAAGGACGCGTACAGGCTTTGACGACGGCCGGAGTGGCCTTGTTGTTATTTTGTGACTCTCAAGGACGGAGTGCTTTTTGAAGGAAATAACCGGAGTTGAGTGTAAATTGAGAAGGCGGAGTGACATATTGGACGGAGTGGATTTACGCACCGAAGCCGGAGTGCTTTTGAAGGAAATAATCGGAGTAGATTATGATTTGGAAAGCCGGAGTGAAGTAAGAAAGATATAAATGACGAAGTAGATTTACTCACGGAAACTAGAGTGACTTGTGAAACGAAATAGCCAGAGCTGATTCACAAGCCGGAGTTGATTTACGCCTTGAAACCGGAGCGATTTGAGGACGGAGTGATTTGAGGACGAAGAAGCATTATGCTGAAAAAGAAGCCCAATCCGGTCAACAGGGAAAACAAGGCAAGAAAGGAAGGAGGCTGCAAAAAGAGGAATCTGGTCAACAACAGTTGACGGGAAGGAATGAACGGAAGCCGGAGGAGGAAATTAACTCCGGAATAATCACGGGAACAGATGACAGATGACTCCGAAAACCTCCAGAATCTTCGGGAAAGAACAACTCCGGAACATTCCCGAAATCTCGGGAAGAAACGACGCCTGAATTCTCTGGAAGATTCCTGCCCCCACCTTCTCATCCCACCGCCTATAAATACTGATGAGGGGATTGGAAGGAGGAGCAGGAGGGGCGACGAGCGAAAGATAAGGAAGAAGAAGAGGGGGGAGAGGCGAAGGAAAGAGAAAGAGGAAAGAAGATTTCCAAGCCAAACACGAGGACTTGATGAGCATCCCAGGCAAGTATTCTCATACTCACTATAGTTAATTCGTGAAATTTACTCGTTCTCTATCAAGTATTATCGTTTTAATATCCACCCAAATCATAAAAATCGTATAGCCCATGATTAATAATCTATGTACATCGCTTACAAGGAAATGAGCACCGGAGGACTCCAAAATGATATTGACTCAATGAGAAGAGAAATGCTAAAGTTCTCTCTTGAATTCCAATTGAATCGTGAAAAGGAATAAAGAATAAGAATCGTATAAGCAATCAAAAGAAATCCACATGGCATATGTGATTACAATGTAAAATGCTTAAGTTCCCAAGCAAGATGAGAAACAAATGTCCAAGTGAAATGAGAAACGAATGATGTAAACAGAGGGAAGTCCACAATGTAATATGTAATGATATGTGAATGAGGAAACCTCCCAAATGGCAGGAGATACGATACATGAGATACGGTGGACTTTTCCTCACATGAATATGGAAATAGAATCATGAAACTAGGACCATGGACTTCTAGATGGGTAGTATTCTCTGGCTTGACACGTCCATCACGGTAGAAACCCGAAGAATACTTGGGCCACGTATTCTGGTCGCTTGTGTGTAAGCTGGTGGTGTCCATGTCACGCCTTAGGATACTATTGTGGAAGAACAATGATTGCCCTGGTACCCCGGGGGAATGGGGCGATTTACGGCACGATGTGCACGACCCCCCGGATGGGTCGTAAAAGATAATCCCTCACGGCCTTAGATCATGTGGAGTATCATGATCCTTTTCGCGTTCTCTCGCATCGTTTGCTAGTACGACCTACTGGCCCTGGTCCGCAAAGATTGAAGTAAATTGATTAAGCATGTTCAAATGGTAACTAAAGGTTCCAAAACATGATGAATGGCAAATCGATACCTCCAAATGATCCACTCAAGTGTCATTGTATTTCATGTTTCTTCACAATTTGATAGTGACGTATGATTTCACTTGTTGAGCTGTACGCTCACGCTTGCTATTTTCTCCTCCCAGGTGATAGTGTTAAAATGGCCCCTGAATAAGTAGAACAAGAAAAGGGATCTGCTTAAGCCAAGTCAAATGTCAAAAGCCTGGAGATTAGTTACATCCCTGTTAAGCTTCTGCAGGTAACTAAATATTTAGTTCTTCTTCCGCATTTTATTTGGGTATATAGAGAACTTGTGGCATCTCTCTTGAGCTAACGTGGTATTTAAATATACTATGCTAGAGCCACGAATTTTATGTGGCTTTTGGATCCTGTGATATGCTGGAATTACGATACTTATATTATATTGATTTATTGACGGAGGGGTTATTGAAAAAAAAATAACCCGGTCCGTCACATAACTTTTGTGTTGGCCGGCCAAGTATGAAATTAAAACCGGAAGGCCAACTCATACAGTTCGGCCTCAAGCAATCCTGTGTATAAAAGAAAGGTTTATTCATATGATAGAAAAGAAATTTTTTTTATGTCCACCTAGTTGTTATCTATTATCTATTTTTGATGCAAGGATTTAGGCTTGACGGCTACTTTATGTGGTGGAATAAGGCCGGTCCGTCACAAGATTCTTATGATCTCGTACAGGGGTGATCTCAGATTGAGTTGATAATTACATTCTTGTTATCTCATATAGTGAGTTGAGAGGGATGTTTATAACCTAGTGACTATCGTAGATGATGATATCTGGGATATCATTCGACGAGGGGTATCAGTATGCTACGGGTACAGCCCCTGGGAGGACTGTAGAGGTAGTTGGATACTATGAATAATGTCGTGATACTTACCCAGCCGTTGGGGAGATAAATACGCGGCCTTTGGTTCACTATGGTAGAATATGGTCCATGGAGAATGCTGTCATTCATACTGTTGTGATATCGTATTGAGCTGATGATCAGATTTGACAGAATTCATGTTGCTTCCTTGATACTTAGCCGTTCACGTGGCCTTCAGATTGTGGACACATGTTATTGAGTCTCAGACAGTGGTTGATATATTACTTGCTATTATTAATTTTATTCATTATTTTATTATCTGAGATGCTTAATTGTACTCATCTATTGTTGATTATGTTTTCTTGTTGGGCATTCGGCTCACTCTTGTATTTTATTAACTCCAGAGTAGACAGGTTGTCGCTCGGATAGAAGTGATTGCATGGGTAGACTCCAGGTAGAGGTGATCTCAGAGATTGAGACTCCCAGGAGAGATACTCAAGATTTTATTAGTTCAATTACTGTTTAGCTTTTATTAGATTCATTTATGAGGATTGATATAAATGACATTAATGGCATTTATTGGAGTTATTTGTTATTATTATGGATATTTATGTGATGATGCATTTATGATGATTATGGATTGTGTCTTAAATAATATTGTTGAGTTCACTAAATTTGTTTGATGAAGTGTAATTGCCGATTTTGGACGATTTGAGAATTTCACTATGACAGTCTCGGTCGGGTTCGGGTACTCGAGCTCGGGTCTTTACAATTTATGATTCCACAGGTTAATGAGGTTTGTAACAGGTACCTAGGTGCATCTCTCTTTGGCCAATGTTGTATTTAGGTACACGGCATTGGACCCACGAGTTTTATGTGGCAATTGGATTCTATGTGTTGATAGTTGTTATTGATGTTGGTTATTGGAATTATTTGGATGTATTTTGTATTGTATAAGAGATTCTATAGATTTTTGTATCAGCTCGACGACCATATTATAGAGAAAACTCTGTCAAATTTTTGGTAAAAAAGTACAATCCGTCACAATATGTAAGTGGTAAATATTATAAATTTTTAGAGATGAATGAATGCCAATAGTGTCCCTTTACAATAGAATGAGATTATTGTTCTCTCTTGTAACTTGTGGTGGTTTAGCTTCATTAACAAACAAAATGCCACAAGTTGGAAAGCCATTTATAAAGTCCTCTCTTTCTATTTGCAACTATACCTCACACAACATTATTTCATGAAAATTTTATCTCTATCTCCTTTTTATGCATTTACATTGTAGATATTATAAACAATTTTCTTGTAGAACATTTCATCACTGAGACCAATATCTTTAACATTGTGTTAAACAAATTAGCAAGATCTTAATTTCAACTAAAATGAGGTAGGACGAAATCTATTATCATTGTGTATGTATTTGTATTTTCAATAATTGTATCCTTAAGATGAGATACCAAGCAACTTATTATATAACTATATACATCGCATATCCGACTGGTATTAGTTCTTGTAGAAGCCGATCACTACGCTTTGCAATGTCTCAGTTGGGTTGTGGTGTTGGGTTCAGTGTCAAACAATTCCTATCTTAACTAATTATTATATATATAAATATTTATATATGTATGTATATATGTATATGTGTGTATGTGTATATATATACACGAGTGTGCGCATATATATATTGATGCGTATCTAGAATTTGAATAATAATCTAAATAAATTCAAGTTAAACAAGTGAACCTTTTATCCAGATTCTATAAACCACAACATCAAATAAGAGTTCAGAAGATACGAAACTTACATACTAATATATCCTCTAACATTCAAATAAATATTTTTTAAAAATATAGATAAATTAACTATCCACTTGATTCAACTGTTTGATTGAATTAACCGCTCAATTTGGCTAACTGTTCAGTCAGATTAACCTTTCGATTTATCATTTCGATATCCGGTCATTCAAATTTACAATCAAATCTTTTCTTTGTCCTCTCAATTATTCGACCACTCAGTCATCCTTCTAATTTTAGTGCCTTCCAACTAAATCTAGATTTTGTTCTTCTGACTTGTACTCAACATGTCACTTAATACTCTCTTCCTTCTGAGCTTAATGTTTAAGGGCTCGTCATATTATCTTATTGGGTTGAACCTATTTAGGCTGTAAACAATATATATATATATGACCTCATAATGTACACTAGTTGATGAACTTGATCCATTATTAAACAACAAATAAACTTAAATGATTTTTGTTGTAAGTATAAATTAGTAACCATTATCAAACAAACAATGCCTTAATCATTACATGACAATAACAAGTTTTAGTAGCATAACAGATTTCATAAGTTGTACATGCAAAAGAAAACAACATTTACATACAAACTTCATTATTATAGCATTCATTGTGAATGTCATCTTCATAAACTCATAGCTTGAAATGTTTGTAGCTAGTCTCGTTGAGTGGCCGAGAGAAGAAATTGGTAGCAAATTCTTTAAAAGTGAACTCTTTGTAGGAAGGAGGATTTTCTTCTGATGTCAACTCTTTAATTGAAACATATATCTTTGCTGATGAAATCAGACCCTCAAAAAAGAATGCTATAGAAATTCTTGGTCCTAAATGATTGGCGAGCACTCTGTGTTCCACGCTTCTAAACTTGTCATTTGATATCATCTACATGATTAAATTAAGGATTTCTGAATTCAAATAGAAAAGTCAACTTCCATGGCAACCTCAAGATAACATACCAAATTTAACTTAAGCAAGTGCCACAAGACGCCGAGATTTAATGAAAGCAAAAGCAACTCATAAACAAAAATAATCAATACTTACACAACTAATGACCTAGGAAACCTAACACTAAAGCAATACAAACCCAAACATAAGCTAGTGTCTGGAATTCAAACTCAATATAACTCAACTAGCTTGTAAGGGAGAAAACATATTGAACTGTTGCCTCTACTTGGACTTGAAATGTAATTATAACAAAGACAATGACATAATATACCTGGAGGATGTCTCCAATATTGACAACCAAAGCTCCAGGAATAGGTTGCACGTTGACCCATTGATTTTGATGGAGCACTTGGAGGCCACCAATTTGATCTTGAAGTAGGAGAGTGAAGAAGGATGGATCTGAGTGGTTGCTTGCTCCTAAAGTCAACTCCGGTTCAGGACAAGCAGGGTAGTAGTGGCATGCTAGTAACCACCCTCTTGTGCACTCCGTTGTTAATCTTAGGTGGCAAGGGTTGAGTCCCAAAGCTTGTGACAGTAATTCTAATAATTTGTCACCTAATTTTATCATATTCCTTGTGTACTCCAATATGACATCCCTATCATTTTTCAAGAGTAGTGTTAGTTTTCTTATTGATATGTTATGCCCTTACTGTCAATATACATGTACATACATATATATATACGTATATCAATATATATGTATATGTATATGTACTACAGCTCCATTAATATTTGGTTGGACGATAAATGTGATTAGGGAAACATAATTCTATATATATGGACTATTTTTTATCATTTGGTTGAAAGGAAAATGAGGTAGTGTTCATAATAATGGAATTTCATATCAATCATATAGTTTTAGGGGAAGGGATAATGAAAACTTGATCCTCTAATCCACAGAACATCGCTTCATAATGATAAATTAACATTTTAGATATGAATAGAGCTGCCATGATAACCTATTTTAAGTAGTAATTGTGAAGCCATTAATGCCATGATTTCTCTTTGAGCTTGTGCATGGACCATGCGTTGTGGTTGTGCTATCGTCCATGGAAAATTCTATAGACATAATTATTTTTTGAAAGATGGCAGATCAAATATGACTTTCCATGAGAAATTGTGGCATTCAATGATGACTTTGACTACCCATATTAACTAAATTCTACATACTAATAGAGAGGGATGTAGGCATTGAAGAAGCACATTAATCGAGTGTAGTATATTTACACTTATATTCATCGATCGAGTGTTTTGAGTTTTTACACAAGGTCTGTGTGTTTCTTTTTCTTTTTTTACAAAATATCCAAGTGTTAACTTGGTGAGGAGTGTTTGATCGAGTTCCTTTAGTACCTCTGAAATTTGAATTTTGAGTAATTTTATCACTTATACTATTTTGATAATAGTAAAATCCATTATCATCTTATCGCCCATGGATATAACTCTCACTCGCTCTCTCTTGCTATAAATTTACCATGTTTTGTGTTTAAATTCTTATGCTAATTCTGCTACTGCTTACATCAAATTGATACCAGAGAATGTTCAAATTGGAATAACATCAAGAATTTTGAAAGCCATGTTTGAGTTGTAGAAGTTTCATGGCAAGAATGATTTCTATTAGTTGCAAATCAAGATGAATGATTTATTTGTTTGATAAAGAACCCATAATGTTAGAAAAGGTATATTGGATAAGGCCTCCATTTCAAATGAAGATTGGGAAGATCTGGATTCTTGTGTTGTAAACACCATTCGGCTATGTTTAGCAGATGATGTCCTTTACAAAGTTGCCAAATGAAAAGTAGATCAAGACTTTATGAGACAAATTAGAGACTTTACATGATAAAGTCTCTCAAAGATTGAATACATTGAATTGGCTACTTTGTACATGTGAAATGAAGGAAGGTACCCCAATTAGTGAACTTTGAAACAATTACAACAAGGTTCTTTACTAATTGTTAAGTGTCAATGTCAAAATTGATGATGAAGATAAAGCTTTACTACCTTGATATTCAATCTTACTTTTTGTCATTATTTGGTGATTACATGTAATCTACAAAAATGATAATATAATTTTGGATGATATGACTACATCATTGTTATCAAAAGAAATCATGTGAAAATTTATTTTTGAAAATTAGCCTTTTGGTCTAATAATAATAGGCAAAACATATTTTAAAGATGAAAATCAGAATCGATCGAAATCCAGGTCGAGAATGTAATATTACGGATGTCATTTGGATTATTTTAATATTAATTGTGGTTTTTGGGTATTTCGGACGTGGTGAAAATAAATTAAAATATTATAAAATTTTCGGGAATGATCGGAGGTGCAGAGTGGGGCCCGGTGTGTGCCCGTAATGTTGTTCGGAGGTCGAGTTGGATTTATGTATATATATATATATATATATATATATATATATATATAAATAATAATAATAATAATAATAATAATAGTTGAAAAGAAAGAAAAGGAAATAGAAAATGAAAAAAAAAAGAAGAAAAAGAAAAGAAGAAAGAAAAAGGAAATTGGGGAAAATGAGGAGAAAAGAATTGGGGAGAGAGAAGGGAAAAAGGGGGATTTAGGGTTTGCTGCGCAAAGGAGGAGGAAGAGGAGAAGGAGGAAGAGGGCGGCGACGACGGCGACGGAGGAGATCAGTCGGGAATCGGCGGCGTGCGGTGGTTGTGGGGAGGTTGTGATTGTCGTGGGTGAGGTCGCAGCGGTGGTGGATTGAGGCGGCGGCGATGGGTGAGGCGATCGGTGTCGGGAGGTCGACGGCGGTTGTCGGTTGCGTTTTTAATTGCGGCGACTGGAGGTGATGTTGCGGTGGTCGACGGCGGCTGGTGTTGGCTCGCCATTTGGGTGGAAGATGATTTGAGATACGTGGTTTGGTCCACGGATGGTGAGTGAGGGATGTTTTGGTTTATGTTTTAGTTCGGTGAGTTTTAGTGGCCGATGTTTGTGTCTCAGCTGCGAGAGAGAGAGAGAGCGGGCCGCACGAGGAGAGAGGATTTTAATCTCAGACAGAAATTGAACTTAGCCGCGAAATCGATGATTTTTGCCCATAAGTGCTGGCTGGTGGTGGTGCCGGAGAGGCCGGTGGTGGCTGGGACGAGCGGATGGTGCCGGGCAGCGAGCGATTATGGCAGCGGGATTCAATTTGGAGATCTTGGCAACGGGCGGATTTTATTTGATGAGAACGTGGGCATGATTTTTATTTTTGACGCGGAGGTGAGAGAGAGGACGCGCATCTCGGATAAGTGATTGAATATAGAGGTGATAGAGAGAGAGAAAGGCTCGATTGGAGCACTTCGGGACATCCTTTCTTCAGATCTGCAGAGTATGATGTTAAGGCAAGTATCCTCCAGCCCTATTCTTGGTCTGATTTAATTTTCGATGCATTTTGACTACTGTGGGAGGTTTTACTGACATGCATGTATTTTTAAATACCCTCAATTTATTAATTGTGTACATGCATGTATGTTTTATCGTTTGTGCGGTGGTTTTGTACTTGTATTTATGATTTGGAGGGGTTTTGGACACTCGGACGATATATATGTATGTTTGGTATCCGTATATTGTGGAACCATGAACTAGGCCTTGCACTAACCATGCATGCATTTGGTTAGGCTTAGTAGCTATCGTGGGTTGGGTGGATCACTACGTGATCCGAGGCATTGGCTACTTCCGCCGTTGAAGGAAGATGAGGTATTGGCTACTTCCGCCGTAAGGAAGATGAGGTATTGGCTACTTCCGCCGTAAGGAAGATGAGGTATTGACTACTTCCGCCGTTGATTTGAGGAAGATGAGGTATCGCCCGGCTTTTCTTGTGTATTTAATTGAGAACCATCGTAAGGAATTGATGGAAAACTAATATATTCGGACGTCCTAATATATAATAAAAACTTGAGGTTGCACCCAAAGCCGTGGTAAAACATGAGTGAGCAATTCCTTATCTATGGGAGACAATGGACATGGATGGCCTTGAGCTTGGAAAAATCATGGCCTAATTCGAATTGCCGATATATAGCCGTGGTTGGTTTTTATTTCCTTAGATGGACTCATGAAGAGACGAGGGGGCAAGTGAACCCTTCCTCAAGTTGGTATCATTGATCTTTGGTTCTCCGATTTCGTGCATGCTTTGTATTTCGGTGATATGATCAAGTGACGTATTTGGGTGTATGATGATTTGAGATACGTGGTTTGGCCTCCACGGATGGGCTATTTTAGGAATGTCTCGTTTTAATATTAATCTGGGTGATGTGATAAAACCCGGAACGTGTTTTGGTTTATGTTTTAGTTCCGGCGGTTTTTCTCTTGATTTACGCATTATGAGTTTTAGATCCGAAAAACGAAAAGGATATGTGTCTCCACGTGGATGTGGTGAGGGTTTGCGGCGTATGAGGACCTCGGATGATATGATATGATATCGTTGCTGATGAGGTTTTACCGGATCGTGGTTTATATGATTTTGTCCCGAGGGACGAGTTATTACGGACGACGATTTAGTACGAGACATTTCCTCGATTTTCGGCCGTGTATTTTTAAATACCCCTCAAGGAGGTATCATTGATCTTTAGTTAAGGTATGATCACGTTTGGATTTTGTACTTGTATTTATGATTTGACGGACATGATGTTTTGTTTTACGTGATTGCCATGCGATATCCCCGCTTGATTTATGAGTCTCTGTTTTTATAATAAATGATGATGCTTTGAGCTCTAGGCTCACGTTTTCATGTTTTATCCCTTATCATTGATCTTACTAGTGGCATGGATACGCTTGCGGAGCTCGGATGTGATCGGGCCTTCGGATATTCCTTTTGATATGAGTGGAGATATTACGTTTGGTATATTTCGATCTCGAGGATATGTTATGGTTATTATTTATGGCCGGATGGTGCCTTGATCATTGTATGAGAAATATTGAAGTTATAGTATTGTGGATGCATTGTAAATAGCAGGTTGGTATACTTGTCCTTCATTCATATCCGATGAGATCTTGTATTATTTTATTTATATTGGATATATGTTTGATTGTCACATCCGGATGGTTATTGTTGATGATGGAAATCTTATTATTGATTTTATTTTTGATACAATGTTGTGGTCCCGGTCGTTAAAAGTACAAAAATATCAAGAGCAATTATTTCAAGAAGTCAAACAACATTAAGATAGAACACCAAAAGCCAAAGGCAAAGGAGAGAATGATTTACAAACCTCAAGACAACTAGTGTCCGAGCATGAAAGAGAATAAAGAAAACACTTGTCCTATCTCGCATCTTTGGATAATATATTGACATTTTAGATTCTTGATTCAGAGTGTTCTTTTGAAATGGTCCTTAATAAGAACTTATTCTCTATGACAAATTGTTCAATGGTGGAACAACGGGCAATTAATTAACAAAACTTAAAGTAATATCTCTTTCCCTTTTAACTTGCTGATTGAATGAGTGGATGGGAGGCACATGGGATTGGGTGCGGAGTGTTGACCTTAAAACTTATTCTCTATGATGTATGGGCATTAATGATAAAGTCTCTTTCCTAACTTTTAATGGCACATGGGATTGACGTGAGATGGTAGGGATTTTATTAATTTATTAAATTAGAGCATCATGATCAAGATATTTGATTTTGTGGGGACCTTGTTGTTAGATATTGTTTAATTTTATTAAATGCTTTTGATTATTTGGGTTGTTAGATTGTTGTAGACAAAAGATCAATAAAAATCATTCAGGTGGCACTTGTGGTTATAAAAGGTAGGAGAGTTGATAATTTCCATAAACTCATAAATAGGTTGACCTTCCAACTTTACTTTAGATGAAAACAACGAAACATAGTTATGGAATATGCAACTGGGACATATTAGTGATCATAGATTTAAAGAGTTTCATAACTAGAACATTCTTAAATATATTAAGTCTTATAAATTAGACTTTATAAATATTGTGGGTTTCATAATTTATCTTTCATACTTCTATCCATAATATAAAAAAAAACTTCATTAAATCTATTCAAATATGTTGAGTCCTTTATATGTCTCGTCAAAAGGAGAATCCAACTATTTTGCTTTATTAATTGATAATTTTTATGAGAAGGTGTGGATATATAATATAAAGCAAATGTCCAATGTTTATAAAACTTTTTAATGGTTGAAGGCCATGGTTAAAAAAAGGCAAGGTAGTAATGAAATTTTGCATAGACAATAGAGGTGAATATATCTCAATCAAGTTCCAAAAGTTTCATGAGGAGGAAGGCATTGCACAACACTAGACAGCCACTAGGACTCCTCAATAGAACAGCATGGAGGTGATTAATAATAATGTGTGCTATTTGACAACATGTCATCTTCCACAATAATCGATTTCAAGACACCAAATGAGGTTTGGTAATGTAAACCCTTCTACTACTTTGAATTGCATATATTTGTTTGTCCCACATAAGTTTGCTATAGCATTGAGAAGTTTGAATCGAGAGTAAAGAAAAGTATTTTTATCGGATATATACATATAGTCAAGGCTTTTAAGTTATGATACTTAGGATCGGAGAAGTCTCATTTTATAATATTCAAAGATGTCAAATTTAATGAAAAATTCATGCCAAAAACTACAAGTTTGAAAAAATAGCAGGTGAAGTTAACAAAGAGGAAGGAAGATGTTATTGTAGGAAAATTCTTCTCTACTTTTTCCTATTGATCTTGATGAATAATATTTGCAAAAGCACAAATTCTGACACGGCAATTTATGCCTTGGTGGCCACACATGGTGAACCAATCACCTATAGAGATGATGTGGTTGATCTCAGGATAGTCAAGTGGATGCATGTGGTGAAAAATGAGAAGCAATCCTTCTACAAGAACAAAATGTAGGATCGTGTCAAGTTACTGGAATGTAAACAGGTAGCTACTCACATGTGGGCTTATAAAAGAAAATCCGAGACACCTATAATGCATGACTACCATTGATTTTTTTGAAATATAGTCTCCTATTGCAAAACATAGTTTCATTCGTACTTTGTTTGTTTCATTACTTCAAATTATCTCAAACTTGAGAATTTAGAGGTCAATACCATATTCTTATACAAAGTGATGAAAGATGAGATATACATGGTTCAACCTGAGGGGTCCAAGGAGAAAGGAAAACAATAGCATATAAATTGAATATGTCTCTCTATACTTGAAATATTTTTCGAGCTTATGAATGACAATAATTTCACTTGAAATGAGTACAATTGATACATATATTTTAAGAAGATTATTGATGGTTTAACCATTTATTCAGTAACTTATGTTGATGAGATCTTAATTGGAGCCAAGAATATTTCAACATAAATTCTTTAAAATCTCATTTAGCAAATAATCTAAGATGAGAGTTTTGGAAGCTGTTAACAAAATCTTGGGTATGGAAATTCGACGAGGTAAAATTACAAGAAAGTTGTGTCTATCTCAACTTTGTACATTCAAAAAATTCTTTTGAAGTTCAATATGGATTAGACTAAGCCCATTTCCAAGCCCTTAGTTACAAATTTTAAGTTGTTTACTAATCAACCACCACACATGAATAGAGAAAAGGAAGAAATCACATATTCAGTATTTTAATATCCTTGGTAACATAATGTATTACATGGTGTGCATCTAACTAGATGTAAGGATCAGGTTTTTAGGATTTAGTCACTCATGACCTTGATGAAAGAAAAATCGACCGAGGTAGCATGAAGGTCGTTTAAGAAGAAAGTTGTCAAGATTGATGTGTTGATCAGCTCTAATGGGAAATGACCAAGAAAGTTAGAAATAATCGAGATAGATAAGAACCGAGATAATCGATAATAACTAAGGTAGATTATAGTGATCGTGATAAGTTGATAAAGACCAAATTAGTTGTTAGTGAATGAGATAGTTGATAATCGGTCGAAGTAGTAAGATGGATAGCTAAGAAAAAGTTGACCGGAAATATAGTGTTGACCAAAATTTTAGTGTTGACCGAAATTTTTTTGTTGACCAGAATTCTTAGGTTGACTGAAATTAGGAAGATAACCAAAATGACCATGAACCATGGTTTATTAATGAACAGTAACAACTGAAATTATTTGAAAATTAGATAAAAGAGAACAAGGACTCTTCAAGAGTCTTAGGACTCATCAAGAGCCCGAGACTCATAAAGGAGTCCGAGACTTAGAGAGTGAGAGCAAGAGGCAGTAAGATGATTAATGGAACAAGTTCATCGCTATATCCTATTTCCATCTACTCTGTTGACCTTTCAAAAAGGAAGATTGAGTGAAAAAAGAAGTACAAAGAAGGTGACCTACCCCGTTGACCTTTCAAAAATGAAGGTTGAGTGGGAAAAGAAGTACGAAGAAGTACCAAGTAGGTCACCTACTTTCACCTGTTCTCACTTGCCCCATTGCCTATAAATACCTCATTTAGATTTGAGAGGCGGGTATGAAATCGGTGAGAAATATGAAGGAGAAGAAAGAGAGAAAGGATTTCAAATTAAGGGAATTCATAAGCCCAGGATCAGGCAAGTGTGCCCTATGTTCTATCCTTAGCTATTTATCATTGTCTAAAAATCCATTGGCATTATGGTTTTTAACACCCATGTCTTAACACAGTGCATGATAATTACTTCCTATTATTTATAAAGGAAACACGTGTACAGTACAGGTGTTATGATTTACATATGGAGTTTTGTTCCACGAATTACACTTGAAAGTTTGTTAGAATCCTTTTTGTTCACTGAATTCGGTATTACAGCAAGATTTTGTAAGCCTGAACTACGGTGCATGAAAAAGTTATCTTGCATATTTTCATTCCTGTCAACAAATATCAACTTGCTTAAATAAAGATCTCACCTGTTTGCATGGTTTAAAGACTTCGGTCATTTGACACTCAAAAATAATTTTTTGGTCGAGTAGTTGTAGGCCGTAAATGTATCCATTTCTGATGTATGATGGCCGAGTAGCTACGCGCCTTAAATGTAACGTTTCTAATATGTGATGGCCGAGTAACTACAGGTCTCAAATGTAACCATTTCCAATATGTGATGGTCAAGTAGTTGCGGGCCTTAAATGTAGCCATTTCGAATATATGATGGCCGAACAGTTGCAGGCCTAAAATGTTGCTATTTCTGATATATAACGGCCGGATAGTTGTAGAGCTAAAATGTAGCCTGATAAAGAAATTTTGTTTTAGATTTGAATTTATTTTGGAAATTAGTTCCCATGAAAAATGACTTTGTCCATGTTTTATGCTTCCTTTCGTATCTTGAATTTTGTCTCAAAGTTGTATTTATTCATGTATTTGATTATTGGTACCTTACTGAGCAATCTGCTCACCCCTTAGTATTTTCTTTTCCTCAGATGACCAAAGATTTATTCCAGATGAAAAAGAGTAGAGTCGGACAAAGTAGCTAGGTAAGAAGGCCAACTTGGTTCGCTGTAGTAGTACTTGATCAGCCATTAAGTAATTTTGGATCATTGTGAAAATTTTGTAACACGATACTGTTGTATGAATTAATAAAAAATTAAATGCTTTTGCTGAATTTTTATGGCTTAATTGATTTTGGTTCCTAGTAGCATCTCACGTGTCTTTGATTTTGTCTTCTAACTGACCGACCTAATATATCGGACGATCACATTGTGACCGACATAAATGAGGCTGACTTGTTGACCGGCCAGTTTCAATCCTATATAAGTATTTGAAACTTTATTAAAAATCTGCCCATTTATACGTGTTTTGTGCCAAAGTGGTTATCCTGGCCGAGTGTACTTTGATGGAAGCCATTATAAGATTAATTGCCCATTCTGTCACACTAGATCTGTCTCATGTCCTAGGTGATGTTAAATATATTTCATATTGAATTGACTTATAGTACATTGGGTTTTATGGTATTTGGAAAGCATGAATAATGATGGCTTAATTTTTTTTTTATCAAAATACATATCTTATTGGAAACCATGGTAATAGTTGGCTACAGTCTAATATGTTTTCATACTCATCAGTGGATCAATCAATTGAAAGTCAACTCTCTAATCAATGGCTGCTCGTTTCACTACAGAAGCTGACTACATTAGGCTAGAAATGTGACATTCCAATTTTTGAATATCGTAATTACGGGTAATTAAATTAATATAACCAAGATTAGGCCTAACACATATAAAAAATTTTGGTTTCGATAGCGGTAGGAGGCCTTGACTAGAGGGGCATGCTGCTGGGAGCCAAACCGGCGCTTGAGTGCTGGCCTGTGTTATTAAAACCCATGAGGGTTTCATTAACTCATTCGCCCCCCACGCACGTGAAGGAGAGAGAGAGGGAGAGAGGGAGAAGAGAGTGAGGTGTGATCGAAGCTCTCGGGTTTGAATCTGGCTTGGTGCTAGTTAGAGAAATGATAGATCGGGTCGAGTCAAATGCATCCATACCCTCCTCTTTCATTTTCTTACACTATTATTTTGTTTGGATATCCTCATTACAAAACCCGATTAAGTTTATATTTTGTATTGTCCATGATTTGAGCATGCTTATATGTTGATTTCATGTCCAATTTCTTAGTTTTTGTCCAATTTTCACATCGAAACCCTAACCTCATGCCCGAAAGCCTTCACCCTCCAGTGTTTTGGGCTTTTGCCTGAATTGGCTCTACAATATCTTTACCCATAATTTGTATACATTAATTTATCAATTGGATATCCGATTTGATAGTTTTATATAAAATTTCTTTTGCTGGAATCCTAACCCGGACCACGTTTAACTAATTTTTTCACATTTTATGCATGATTCGGCTTTAATTATGATTTATCCATGTCTTGAATATGTGTATTTATCGGTTTGGTATTCGATTTTCATGTTTTGACCCGTTTAGTGCGTCTGGGAACCCTAATCGGTGCGCTAGCACTGTTCATCCGAGGTAATTGGGTATTTTTGGATGATTTCACCTTGTTTAATTGCTAATTATGCTATATATATTTGTATATGCTCAATTGCATATTCCAAAAATATTAATGTGAATCTTTGTGAAGGAATTATCATCTACAAGCTCTAAAGTTACATTTGGTCGATATGATAAGGATTTCCTAATTGTTCCAAAGCACTATATTGAATTATGCACATGTGTAAAGTCACATGAAGACGTGAAGCCACAAGTAGTGATAATCTATATTGGCATATAAGAATTAAGAGTGATATGTAAGAATACGAGGGAATAGCGCAATTTGTTATGTGTATGATCTGTTCTCTTTGTGTGAGAACTATGTGAAAGAGATTTGGTAGACTTTCCCTTAAGGAATAACAAATTATAAAACCTGGACCATGGATTTGTATTTAGAGGATAGTATCCCCTGGCATGCCATTGATATTACAGTGAAAACTCAAGGGTTATCCTTACCATGCATTGGAGTAAGTGATATCCTTGGCAAGCCTTAGGATATTGCTACGAAAGAACAAAAAATGCTCCTGGGCCACGGAAGATACTTTGGTGGCATATTTTTCCTTGTATATTGGCAAAAAATATGCCGTCTAACATAGGACATTAAAGTTTGAGATTCATGGTATATGCCTTAGAATGTATGAAAGTACACACATTCATTTCCTCATTCTCCCTCACCTTTAGCAAGTAAGGCCTACTAGCCCTAATCCGCAAACATAAAAGAAACTTATTATCATATGGAACCCCAAGAAAAGAAAGTAAAATATAGAAAGTTATTTATATTTCAAAAATATATTTGCTCACGTTTCATGTTATGCATCATATATTATACTTCTATTCCCTTTTCAGTTCTGTTTTAAATATATTGTATATTATTCTTAATTATTATACGCTTATTGAGCTTTTAGCTTACCTTTACTGCTTTCCTTATCTCCAGATGAGTATGAACTTATGCCCGGGCGGAATAGAGGATTAGAAGTCAGCTAGGCATAAAGATCTTGAAGGATAGCTTGAAGGCTTAGATTTGTGATTTTGTACCTCCTTTTATAGAGTATTTTGTATTATTTTGACGATCATGTGTAATAACGATGATGATGTCTATAGTGTGTAGCTTCCAATGTCTTTTATGTATGTATATGCTTCCATAGGTTGCTATGGTTAATTGAGTACCTAGTGGTACCTTATCTAGGCCAATGTCATAGCTAGAGTTATGATATTAGTGCCACGTGCAGTTGGTAGCTTATAGATTCCTGTGTTTTGTATTTTGTGGATTATGAGGTTGTTGTATATTGGTTTGTACATGTTTTATATTTATTTAGCGGCCAATTTTCTACAGGATTTTTAGTAGAAAATGCGGCCCAGCACAAGAAAGGAACAACTTTGTAGGAAATAGTACTACAAAATTAGGAAAACACCGACCTGCATATAACAGGAAAGTCATTAGGGTCAAGATGACCATCAAATAGATTGTCAATAGTAAGAGTATCCCTCCAGTTAGCAGTTTGTGATTTATAGAGATCGTAGTTGCTACTAAACTTGACCTGCTTCCTTTTATTAAGGCTATAGAAAGCCTTCTTTGTCTCCTCATCTCCTTCATGAAAAAGACGACTTCCCTCCATCATCCTGTCTAGCAATTTTACTGGAACTCCATGATTCACTACCTGAAAAAACCCCCACTCCGATGACGCATAAAAGACTTGGTTGACGATCTCTTCACATTGACCACTTGCCAGATCAATCACTGGAATTTGGAAATTGGAGGAGTGGTGATGCTTACTATTTAGATCCTGAGATAGCCCTTTTGATGGTTGGATGAATATCTTGGGAACAGTTTGGATGCCTCCGTCAACCAAACCTTTAACCCCTAATTTTGTGTCATCGAAAGCCTTGAGCTCTCTGATGCGCTCATTCTCAAATCCTCCACTCCCCATTGTGTTTGCTATGACTTTTCTTTTTTGACTACTTGCCACCTCTTATATGGATTTGAGCAAGAACGATCGAGAGAGACAAAGAAAGAGAGAGATGGAATTATTGCAGCGTAAATTGTCCACACATTGAAAAAGTTGGACCATTGTGTTAATTATGAGGTCCATGAAAGAAATATAATATTTAATGTAATACATATTTAAAATATAAAATGTTTATATATTGTATTTTTTTACAGATTAATTTTATCATATTAATATTTACTAAATATTTAATTTAAAAATAAAAATAGTTATTTAGACAATTTTTTAATTTCAAATTTTATTTGCTAAAATTTTTTTATCCAACGAATAACATAAGAATAATAAATAAAAGTTGCTAAAAGAATATATCCATACAAAATAAGATGTTACTATATTTAGAAGAGTGTCCCTTCCATGCATTTAATATTAAAATAAGATGTTCGGTATAGAAGACTAATTTATTTGTCTCCAATTTCAAAAGTATTAAATAAACAAAAACCCGCGCTCGAAAAGAAAAAAATATTAAATACATATTATTCTTTTCGGTACGGAGTTTCTACATTATTCATATGATTCCGTATTGGAAAAAGAAAAAAAAAAGAATTTAAGTGCAATAACCGCGCCAAGTGCTATTTTTACCCAAGGCTTTGCTACTTCAGGCTTTTTAAGTGAAATACATCAATCTACTCTAACAATATTAGTACCCGCTCTACAATCTCAGTGGTTAATGATGCATGTAAGTATGATGGTCTTGGGTTATGCAGCTCTTTTATGCGGATCATTATTATCGGTAGCACTTCTAGTTATTACATTTCAAAATCAAAACGATATTAAGTATTTTTAGTATTTTTGTTCAAAGAAAACGTTTATTAAAAAAAGTTATTTCTCTTAGGTGAGATTCAATACATGTAAAAAAAAAGCAATATTTTACAAAGGACTTCTTTTTTATGTTAGGTATTATTATAGGTCCCAAATTATTCAACAACTGGATCAAAGGAGTTATTCAACCAAAGGGCCGCTACGTACCAACCAAAAGATAGTTGTCGCATCTTTGACGCATTTAAAATGGATTTTGGAATTTATTAACATTCTCCCAAAAAGGCACTGTTAATAATCCCGCAAGATCAAACCATTAAAAGAACACCAATAACTTATCGGGTGCATTTTAAGTATTTGAAATACGGAAAAAATACCATTCTGGTAATATTTCCAAATGAGTAGCAAATGGATCTGCCGGTTCACCAATCATTGATGGTTCTAGAACCGCTAAGCCTATGTTAGATGCAATAGTACCAAGAATTACTACTGGAAAAATATATACAGATCATTGGGCCATGCGGGTTCCCCATAATAATTATGGCCCATCCCTTTAGCCAATTTAGCTCTTAATACAGATCATTCAAGTCAGGTTTTTTGTTATTAGGATAGGTGAATTCTTATGGATTCATCCCGAAGGAACCGGACATGATAATTTTTCATCATCCAAATCGAGCAAGAATAAAAAACCAAATGGATCTATATAAAATATATATCTTATAAAAATATACGTTATCCATATCCACAAATGTTCTCTTGTAATTTGTAAGAAAAAAATATATTAGATTTCCCTTTCTGAGTTGCAACTATCCATTGAAAGGAATTCCGCTCTTACAGATAAATGCTCAATACCCAAGTAGGCTTACAAAGCAAGTGGATTATGATCAAATGCTCTCTGGTCGCCTCAAACCTTGCGATTGGCATTTATCTCCAAAACATTTGGAAACTTTTACATACAAAAGGTTTACTTGTTACTAATATACTATAGCCTCTATTCTTCTTTAGATCCCTTGTTTCACTCCGATAGTATCATAAATCGGCTTGATGCAGAGGAAATGAATGCATTTCCATACTATTAAAGGATAAATAAAACGATTTAATAGGTGAAATAGATCAAACGAATCTCGATTCCGCAAAATCGATTCGATTGGATCTTTACGGAGCCTCTTCATGCATGACATGATTCGGGCTGATCATAGACAAAATTCTCTTCAAGCGAACCAGCCTATCCTCTCAGATCTCAGATAGGGCTTATACGGTGGTTGGAACAAAGACACATTGGTTTGCGAATTTCAATGTGGCGAAAATATATCTCGCACGCGTAGTCAATACTTCAAGTCACACACTCCCATAATCCTTTTTTCTTTTTGGAGAATTCCTTCAACTAGTCATGTTATTGTTATATTAAATAGATAAATACAATATTGTGGAGTTGAAAGAAAATGTCCAAATACATGTCTTATTCTTTTCAATAATCCATACTTGTAGCAATGAAATACTATTGTTCCTTCCCAAAATGATAACTAATTGATTACAAATATCTATGATCTATTTTCTCTATAAGGGACCAGAAATATACAAATAACGCCTAGGTAGTAGAGAAAATAATGTATGTTAGAGAATGGGGATTGGTTAGGATAGAGGGGTCGAACTAGGGATATGTAATCTAATGGCTATAAGTCAACTCTTGTAGGTGTTTCAAAGAATAATTCTAGAATCCAATTGAATCTAAGATAGAATGGTTGGTTTACGTTATGGAAGAAACACATGTATATTTAATATTCGATATTAACTAGTTATATATGAACTAATATTTAAGTTGAACCCATATTTAAAAGAAGAATCTATTCGAGGGGGAAAATTTTTGTTTCTTTCCCCGATGTTTCATC
The DNA here is from genome assembly GCA_033239525.1 of Nepenthes gracilis. NCBI lineage: Eukaryota > Viridiplantae > Streptophyta > Magnoliopsida > Caryophyllales > Nepenthaceae > Nepenthes > Nepenthes gracilis. Next base: position 7,165,450 of record BSYO01000037.1, read on the forward strand.
GCATTTCGATAAAACCTTCTCGTAAAAGTATTTTAACAATGTTTTCTGATGTTAGTAGATGCTATACTATGGTGAAGTAATTTTTATTATTTTATTAAACTCCTATCCGTAGAAACACATTCATGAAAACTCAATGGGTCATAATTAAAAAAATTATTTGGCAATTTTTTTTTATTTATTTTGTCTTCCTTTCGAAACTTAAAAAGTTATTAAATAAAGAACATATATTGTATTAAAATTGTGTAATACTCAATATAAATTTTTAATTTTTATTATTATCTTTAAATAAATTTAAATATATTTTAAGAGAAGCAAAAACGAGCGAGAGAGACAGAGAAAGAGAGAGATGGAATTATTGCAGCGTAAATTGTCCACACATTGAAAAAGTTGGACCATTGTGTTAATTATGAGGTCCATGAAAGAAATATAAAATTTAATGTAATACATATTTAAAATATAAAATGTTTATATATTGTATTTTTTACAGATTAATTTTATCATATTAATATTTACTAAATATTTAATTTAAAAATAAAAATAGTTATTTAGACAATTTTTTAATTTCAAATTTTATTTGCTAAAATTTTTTTATCCAACGAATAACATAAGAATAATAAATAAAAGTTGCTAAAAGAATATATCCATACAAAATAAGATGTTACTATATTTAGAAGAGTGTCCCTTCCATGCATTTAATATTAAAATAAGATGTTCGGTATAGAAGACTAATTTATTTGTCTCCAATTTCAAAAGTATTAAATAAACAAAAACCGCGCAAAAAAAAGAAAAAAATATTAAATACATATTATTCTTTTCGGGTACGGGAGTTTCTACATTATTCATATGATTCCAGATTGGAAAAGAAAAAAAAAGAATTTAAGTGCAATAACTGCGCCAAGTGCTATTTTTACCCAAGGCTTTGCTACTTCAGGCTTTTTAAGTGAAATACATCAATCTACTCTAACAATATTAGTACTCCGCTCTACGATCTCAGTGGTTAATGATGCATGGGCATGATGGTCTTGGGTTATGCAGCTCTTTATGCGGATCATTATTATCGTAGCACTTCTAGTTATTACATTTCAAAATCAAAACGATATTAAGTATTTTTAGTATTTTTGTTCAAAGAAAACGTTTATTAAAAAAGTTATTTCTCTTAGGTGAGATTCAATACATGTAAAAAAGCAATGTTTTACAAAGGACTTCTCTTTTATGTTAGGTATTATTATAGGTCCCAAATTATTCAACAACTGGATCAGTGGAGTTATTCAACCAAAGGGCCGCTACGGTACCAACTAAAAGATAGTTGTCACTCTTTGGACGACGAAATGGATTTTGGAATTTATTAACATTCTCCCAAAAAGGCACTGTTAATAATCCCGCAAGATCAAAACCATTAAAAGAACACCTAATAACTTATCGCAGACTGCAGATTTAAGTATTTGAAATACGGAAAAAATACCATTCGGTAATATTTCCAAATGAGTAGCAAATGGATCTCAGGCTCACCAATCATTGATGGTTCTAGAACCGCTTAAGCCTATGTTAGATGCAATAGTACCAAGAATTACTACTGAAAAATATATAACAGATCATTGGGCCATGCGGGTTCCCCATAATAATTATGGCCCATCCCTTTAGCCAATTTAGCTCTTTAATACAGGATCATTCAAGTCAGTTTTTTTGTTATTAGGATAGGTGAATTCTTATGGATTCATCCCCCGAAGAAACCGGACATGATAATTTTTCATCATCCAAATAGAGCAAGAATAAAAACCAAATGGATCTATATAAAATATATATCTTATAAAAATATATGTTATCCATATCCACAAATGGCTTCTCTGTAATCTATAAGAAAAATATATTAGATTTCCCTTTCGGAGTTGCAACTATCCATTGAAAGGAATTCGCTCTTACAGATAAATGCTCAATACCCAAGTAGGCTTACAAAGCAAGTGGATTATGATCAAATGCTCTCTGGGTCGTCTCAAACCTCACGATTGGCATTTATCTCCAAAACATTTGGAAACTTTTACATACAAAAAGGTTTACTTGTTACTAATATACTATAGCCTCTATTCTTCTTTTAGATCCCTTGTTTCACTCCGATAGTATCATAAATCGGGCTTGATGCAGAGGAAATGAATGCATTTCCATACTATTAAAGGATAAATAAAACGATTTAATAGGTGAAATAGATCAAACAATCTCGATTCATGCAAATCACCGATTCGATTGATCTTACGAGCCTCTTCATGCATGACATGATTCGGGCGATCATAGACAAAATTCTCTTCAAGCGAACCAACCTATCCTCCTCGTATCGTATAGAACGCTTATACGGTGGTTGGACAAAGACATTCGGGGCTTGCGACTTCAATGTGGCAGAAAATATATCTGCACGGCGTAATCAATACTTCAAGTCACACACTCCCATAATCTTTTTTCTTTTTGGAGAATTCCTTCAACTAGTCATGTTATTGTTATATTAAATAGATAAATACAATATTGTGGAGTTGAAAGAAAATGTCCAAATACATGTCTTATTCTTTTCAATAATCCATACTTGTAGCAATGAAATACTATTGTTCCTTCCCAAAATGATAACTAATTGATTACAAATATCTATGATCTATTTTCTCTATAAGGGACCAGAAATATACAAATAACGTGTAATATCCCGGATCTTTGTTCGGATTAATTTAATATTAATTATAATTTTGGGCAAATTGGACGTGATAAAATTTATTAAATATTGAGAAATTTTGGAGGATATTTGGATCGAGTTGGACTGGCCAAGGGCAAAATGCGTTGCCCAAATATCGTTTTGATTTTTGGATCAAAAGAAAATTAAAATGGAATATATATATATATAATATATTTTATATATATATATATATAATAATAATATTATTATTATATATATATATATAATTGGAAAAAAAAAAAAGGAAAATGAAAGGAGATAAGGATGGAAAGAAAAAAAAAAGAAAAGAAAAAGAAAAAAGAGAAGAGAAAAGCTGGAAAGGAAATCGGGGAGAGAGAAGAGGTGAGAGAGGGAGCTAGGGTTTTTGGTTCGCAGCGGAGGAGGAAGAAGAGAGGAGGAGGGAGGCTGCCGGCGACGGCGGCGTGCGGTGAGGACGGCACGGTGGCGGTGGTTGTCGGCGGCGACCGTGGTGGTGATGGCTTGCGGCGAAAGCTACGAGAGAGTGAGATCGGCGGCGAAGTCGCAAGAGGAGGAGGAGAAGGAAGAATCGGCGGCGACGGCGGCGACAGCGACAGGGGTTGCGGGTGAAGCCGTGGCGGTCGTTGGCTGAGGCCGCGACGATGGTGGATTGGGGCGACGGCGATTGTGGAGGAAATCGATGCCGGTGGAGATCGACGGCGAGAAATTGCGTGGGAGAGAGAGAACGGCTGCACGAGGAGGAAGACGGCGACTCTGTGGCGCCGGTGCCGGCTGGGTGAGGCCGGTGACGGCCAGACGGCGGCCAGGCAGGTGGAGCGGCGGCCGGCAACGGCCAGTAGACGGCCGTGCGCGGAGGAGCGCACGGAGGAGAGAGAGAGGTCGCACGGCAGTGGAGAGAGGGAAGCTCGATTGGAGCACTTTGACATCCTTTCTTCCCGGATCTGCAAAGTATGGCGCCCGCGCAAGATCTCGTAAACCCCTCTTCGTGGTCGATTTAATTTCTGCTATATTTCGACACTGTTTGGATTTTTACTAACTTGTATTTATTTTATTTCGCAGATTTATTTATTCTGAAATACGTCGTACGTAGTTAATTGGATGTTTTGGAATTATTGGATTGGGTTTTATGATTTTTGAGATTTAAGAATTTTCAAAGTCCGGTTAATTTATTTGACACCGTATATTTTATATTAATGTATTTATATAAAACGTACACGAAAATTCGTTAGTAGTGCAAGATACAATGTATACGCTGGGTTGTAGTGCGATTTGGATTTGGATTATTTGGATTCTGGCCACTCACCTGACGGGGGAGATTATCCGTTATTTGGAATCCTTCACGGGCAGAAAGCTTTGAACAGAAGTGACCCTTCCCATTTGGATGATTTGATTTGACCTTAGAATATATTGACGTCCTAATATATCCTGAGAAACTTCAGAATTAATCTAAAGCCAAAAGTAAGCAAACATAAAGAAAGAACCCATCTATGGGTATACAATACATGGATTTTGGCTGGGTTTCTAGGGATTATGTGTAGAACCCTTCCAATTTAGTCTTTAAATAATGAGAACCCAACTTTGTCGTATAATTTGTATTTTCATTAATTGGTATTGGATTTTGATTTGGATATGGATTTTGGACTTGATTTAAGATTCGCCGATTTTGCCTATCATTGAGCTTGGTATGTCTCGCACAAACGATTTTGAATATATGTTTGATCCGAACTCTTTATCCTGTCATACTCTTTGCTTTAGATCTCTGCCACGCTATCGATCATCCGGCCATCGGATTCGCCGAATCACAAGCCGATCGGCATGGACTTGACTTAGACTCTAATTGATTTGACTCCGCATCCTGGCCATCTGATTCGCCCCGAATCACAAGCCGATCGGTCATTGGATTTGAATTTGGAATCGGACTGACTTTGGACTCCGATCGACACCGGTTTTGGAATCGGTCTGGATCACCTATGTTTTTGTTATATATATATTTATATATATATGCGTCCCATTTATGCGACTATTTTAGAAATTTAGACATTTGTTTGGATTTGGATATTTGATTTTGATATCTTGAAACTACATCAATTTTGAAATTTGGATCTTGGATTTCGGTTGGATTCGTTTTATCGGGATTTGGATTTATCTTGAAATTTGATTGGATTTTTCACCCATTCGACATTCCCCTCCGATTTATTGGGCTTCTTTTACTAAATACGATACTTGGCACGTCAGCTCATTTTTCTCATGTCCATTTAAGTAGAAGGTTCGAGATCGATCTGAGCAAAGGTGACACGACCTCAGGCCGATATTCGTCCGAGTTGGTGAGTTTACATTTATTATGGTTTGTATTGATATTTGATGAATTGGATTATGGAATCGGCGGATATAGGTTTATTGTTATATGTTGGAAATAGTTGAAATATTTGTTACGTCGATTATGATTCTTGGTTATTATTATTATCGCTGATGATTGTAGAGCGAGTCGTGATTTATTTTGCCTCGACTATTTGTTCGATGAGGTCCTTGAGAATTTTGATTTTGTTAAGTATATTTTGGTTTATGTCACCCGAATTTTGGACTTAGTATTAATTGTTCAAAATTATTTGGGAATTGATTATAGAAATTACCGCTTGGTCTTGTTCGTGACAGAAGTGGTATCAGAGAAAAAGTCGTAAGGAGAGATACTTTGGGTTATTTTGGATAAATAATTGGCTTAATATTTGGGTATAACAAGTAATACCTTTGGTTGATAATAGAAAATTTGAGTTGTGAAGATTTGGGTTTGAATCGGAAAGGTCAATTGTAGGAGTCTGGTTTGATTGGAATAATGATCATCTGATAATGATGAGTCGCACAAGTGACGCAATGTATGGTTTGATATAGAAGTTGAATTAAAATTTGTTTGGTTTCTACAAATATGTAGAAAGTTTGTTGGAATTTGTACTTTTGGAAGAATAGTGGCTTGAAATTAGAGTCGTCCGAAATCTCGCTAATAGAAGGAGATTTTGGTCACAAAGGAGTATGTGATAAAGTTAATCGACTCAAATCTCAAGAGTAGAAGGAGATTTTTGATTGCGTAAATTTAGTGGTGAAAGTGGAGATGAATGAAGATTCTTCAAGATTGGATGCCGCAGATAAAGATGAAGAAGTTCAAGTCAAATCAACTCGTTTATCCTTACTAGAAGACATGACGATGAAGTGCAAGTCGATTTCGTTGGCGCTGATGATGCCGATCGTAGAAGTCTCAAGTCATTATTGGAGCAAGAGAAAGACCAAAGATTGTCCATTCTCACTGTCATTGTGATCGGGTGGATAGTCGTCCACGCAAATTTTTTCATCACCAAGAATCGATGGACAAAGAGTTCGTGGTTCGATCTCTTAAAGCAATGCTCTAGAAGAGGTCAAGAATTTGAAAGATTTGTTGAAGCATGATAGTAGATGAGGACTTCAAGAGTCAGTCTGGAAGTTGTTGGTGTCATTCAGACGCACTTATGACGAAGAGCTGAGCATACTTTGTCGATCGGAGTAGCTTCAAGAGAAGCGTTTCAGGAGAAATCGAGCATTGGAGTCAAAACTCGAAGGTGGATTTGTTCAACATTCAGATGACAAGCTAAAAGAAATTCAGGTGAAGTAAAGTCTTCTTCCCTGAAGTTTGAGTTTGCAAGATCAACCTGCAGGTTTAGTGAGGAGAAGTTCGCGAGAAGAAGTTCGCAAGGCATGGTTGCTTCGTCAGAAATGAAGTCTGCTTCAATTGTGGCCAGATAGGCTATTTGTCAAGGATCATTCAAATTTTTGACATCCGGTTTCCAGATGTCCTGATAGAAGATGGATGGCTCTAGGCGAAGCATTTGCAGTTATAGCCTATGAAGTTAGAGATGGATCCCTTGTTATGGAAGACTATTTTGGCAAGTCAGTCGCATTTTGCATTTTGGGTTATGGATCCTCAGAGTTCCAAGGAAGAGTCAATAAGAAGGCCTAAAGGTTATTTTGGTGTTGCGAAAGTTATCCGTTAAGAATTGAGTGCTAAGCATACTGACACATATGGTCGCATCTCGTGAGTTATTCTCTAGACCATTGAAGATATTTTGATTATCCGTGCTTGAAGATATTTTTGAAGATTCAACTGCTTTGCTCTTGGATCAAGATCAAGTTTAGGCTTTAGTGTTGTGCTTGGATTTGTTGGCTATTTCAAGGCTCCATATGGGGTAGCCTTATCCAGAAAGAAGAAGTATAGACAAGAATTGCGAACTTTGTTTTGAGAAGGGTTTTTGTTGGTAAGTGTCTTGGCGAAATGCTTTAATGTTCTCTCAAGAATGAAATTGGATTGATACATCTATGTTTGGATTATTTGGAAATTGGATATGTATCAATTTTCATGGATCGAAGATTTGTTGGGTCTATTCAAGAAATTTGGGTTTCTCTCTAAGATCGATGCGTGTCTCGATGTGTCCTTAATCGAGGTTTCAAAGTGGGAAGTATGTGTATAAGGCATCTTTCGTGTCAATGTGGCCATTATAAATTTTGATTGTTGGCTTTTTGGGTCATCAAATATTTTAATGTCTTTTATGGATTTGGTCGATTGGACTTCCCGATCGTATTTGGATTAGTTTTGATAGCTTTTTCAACGATTTTTTTCATTTGTTTGAATAATATTGAGAAATATGAGAATCCGATTGGAAAGTCTCGCTGGAGATTTCAAGAATGTGATATTTGGAGATTCAAGAAGGTAAAAATAGTGACGAATTTGAAAAGACCATTTGAGGTCGCGGAGTTTAGAGTTTCTTGGATTTAGTTGATTGTGATGGGAGATTTGTGAAAAGTTTCTCAAAGATTTCAGTGTTGTAGCACCATTGGAATAAAGTGAAGTGATATTCAAATGAAGTGATGTGGTGAGAAGAGTTTTAATCAAGAATAGATTATCTTGATGTCGATTGTTGATTCTGATGGATCGGGAAAGTTGGTAGTGCTTGATGATTCTTCAGAAAGATTTGGATATGTTTGGATTCTCGATGGTCAGCGCTTTATCCAAGAAAAGTTTGAGGGATGCGCGCACCTCAGAGGATTTTGTTGAAGGTGTGCGCAGAATGCCAACATGAGGATTGGGCCGATGTATTTTCTTTCTTTGTTATGGATTGGATTTCGAACCGAGCTTCTATTCATGGGAGAAGTTCTTATAAGATCAATGGTGATTTTCTTTTCGGACATGCCGCCCAAAGTCCAGAATGCGACACTCGCTTTAGAGGATTTTGTGTGATGTGTTATGTCAAAGATGCCAATGGAAAGACTTATCCAGAAGAATTTCCTCTTTTGCTGCTAGGATTGGATTCTGAATGAAATTCTTATCCGTGGGAGAAGCTTTTGAGAAGATCAAAATGAAGCCCTTTCTGGATGAGCTACAATAAGTTGGAAGTGATTTGTTAGACAATCACGAACATTCCGCACAAAAGTGTTTTCTCCATTACACATTCTAGAGGAAGCATGCTATCGGGAATTCTCTCATTAGAGTCTCGGTTAATGAAAGCTCCGAAGCTTATTGAATAGGAGCTCAAGAGCAAAATGAGATTGTTAGCGGACTATATTGAGTTGGATTTGTCTAAGTTCGATGGGAATGTCGAAGATTTTCCACCTCATGGAGTGGAGAGAATATTGATGGCGATTGATTATGTGTCGAGGTTTGTAGGCAAAATATAAAGCGTGAGGTCGTGTCTTATGTGGTAAGGTTTATCCGGTGCCTAAGGATGAAGTCAAGCGTAAGAAGAAGACTCGGGATTTGTGTTTCAAGTCCGCTTGGATGTCTGTAAGATTGGTAGTAATTTGGGCGATGATGGATGAGTTGATGGAGTTAGCTCTTTTTCTTGACGATCGTGATGTCGCTCTTGTATTCACGCTGGTATGTTGTCGAGATGAGAAGATTGTAAGATATTTTGATTAAAACTCGGTTTTGATTGGAGATGGATAATCAATCGCAGAAATAAAAATAAAAGTAAATGACTTTTGGCTATTTGTCAAAAGATATGATTTGATGCTTCAAGTAGGATATTGAATTTGGCGATCCGATCCAAGTTCGATGTGGATGGTCGGATGTTTATGGAAGCACCTCAAGAGAAGAATTTTGATTTGGAGGTCGTCGGGTTATTTGAAGATAGGGTTTATCGGAATATCTTTCAGAAAAAGTGTTCGGTAGATTAGAGGACAGTCTGCATATTGATCTTATCTCTTAATTTGATGTATGGACATTATATGTCTTATATGATTTGTATGATAAATATGGGAATGCTCATTCTGGATGTGTTTGGATTGGAATCGTCATCCATCAACGAGAATTTGTGTTGAGCCAAAGTTTCAATTTTGATTTTGGAATGGAAATGATCCACTATCGAGGATCAAATTTTGGATGAATCACTCGATCGGCGGTTTGAAGAGCCATATATGATATTGAAAGAATATCCTCATTATATGATATTTGAGGTTGAGATTCAGATTCGTAAATTTCGAGACGAAATTTTTGTAAGGAGGTGAGAAATGTAATATCCCTGATTCGTTTGGATTAATTTAATATTAATTATAATTTTTGTAAGTGACGTGATAAAATTTATTAAATATTGAAATTTTGGAGATATTTGGATCGGTTGAGTTGGGAACCATTTGCGCTAGGTTTGTGTGCCCAAATATCGTTTTGAATTTTGGATCAAAAGAAAATTAAAATGGAATATATATATATATAATATATATTTATATATATATATATATATATATATATATATAATAATATTATTATTATATATATATATAATTGGAAAAAAAAAAAGGAAAATGAAAGGAGATAAGGATGGAAAGAAAAAAATAAAAGAAAAAGAAAAAAAGAGAAGAGAAAAGCTGGAAAGGAAATCGGGAGAGAGAAGAAGAGGAGAGAGGAGCTAGGGTTTTGGTTCAGGCGGAGAGGAGGAAGAAGAGAGGAGGAGGGAGGGTCACGCCGACGGCCTGGCGCACGGTGAGGACGGTGGGCGGTGGTTGTCGGCGGCGACTGGTGGTGATGGTAACGCGCGAAAGCTACGAGAGAGTGAGATCTGGCGGCTAAGTCGCAAGAGGAGGAGGAGAAGGGAAGAATCAAGCGGACGGCGCGACAGCGCGTGGGTTGGGTGAAGTTTCGCGGTTGGCAAGGCGCACGAGGCGACGATGGTGGATCGGGGCGACGGCGATTGTGGAGGAAATCGATGCCGGTGGAGATCGACGGCGAGAAATTGGGGAGAGAGAACGGCTACACGAGGAGGAAGACGGCGATCAGGCGCAGGCCCGTGCTCTTACGGGTGAGGTCGTGGACGGCGATCAGCAGTGGAGCAGTGGAAGCGGTTGAACGCCAAGCCCGGCCAAAGCGCGTGAGGAGCGCACGGAGGAGAGAGAGAGGTCGACTAGTGGAGAGAGGAAGCTTCGATTGGAGCACTTTGACATCCTTTCTTCTGGCATCTCGCAGTATGAGGCCAGGCAAAGATCCGTAAACCCCCTCTTCTACGATTTAATTTCAACATATTTTGACACACTGTTTTTACTAACTGCTTATGTATTTTATTTGGTTTGATTTATTTATTGAACATGCATGTGTAGTTAATTGGATGTTTTTGGAATTATTGATTGGGTTTTATGATTTTGGAGAATTTAAGAATTTTCTCGAAGTCCGAAGAATTTATTGGGATAATCGTATATTTTTATATTAATGTATTTATATAAAAATGTACACGAACATTAGTCAGTGGCAAATGCACGTATGCGTCTTAGGGTTGTCAATCCTTGCATTTGGATTTGGATTATTTGGATTCTCAGCTACTCTCAGGACGGGAGATTATCCTTATTTGGAAATCCTTCCACTCCTAGAGCCGAAAGAGTCAGCCTTCCATTCGAATGATTTGATTCGACCTTAGAATATATTCCTGGACGTCCTAATATATCCGATAAACTCTGGCGAACGACCCAAAATTGCGCCAAAGCCAAAAAAACATATAAACAACCTTATCTACGGGTATACAATACATGGATTTTGGCCTAAGGTTACCTGGATTATATGTAACCCTTCCTCAAGCTAATCTTTAAATAATGAGAACCCAACTTTAGTGCACACTTTGTATTTTTATTAATGGTATTGGATTTTGATTTGAATGGATTTTGGACTTGGACTTAAGATTCGGCAAATTTTGCCTATCATTGAGCTTGGGTATGTCTCGCATAAACGATTTTGAATATATGTTTTGATCCGAACCTTGGAATATCCGCGCTCTTTGTTTTCGTATCTGCGTATTATCGAATCATCCATTATTCGATCGCCTCGATCACTGTTCGACGGGCATTGGACTCGACTCGGACTCGGGTGGATTTGACTCTCGCATCCTCCCTCGGCTGCCGCCTCGATCACAAGCCGACTGGTCATTGGGATTTGATTTGGAATCGGACTGGATTTGGACTCCGATCGACACCGGTTTTGGAATCGGTTGGATCACTATGTTTTTGTTATATATATTTATATATATATATGCCCACGGCGACTATTTTATTTGGACATTTGTTTGGATTTGGATATTTGATTTGGATACCGAGACTACCATCAATTTTGAAATTTGGATCTTGATTTGATTGGATTCGCTTTTATCCATCGCGATTTGATTTATCTTTTGAAATTTGATTGGATTTTCACCCATTTGACATTCCTCTGATTTATTGGAGCTTTTTCGACTAAATACGATCTTGGGCGTTGACTCCATTTTTCTTTTGTCCCTTCAGAGTAGAGTTGAGATGCGATAAAGAGAATGTATGATGACGGTCGATATTACCCAGTTGGTGAGTTTGTTTATTATGTTTTGTATTGATATTTGATATAATTGGATTATCGAATTGAGGATATATGTTTATTGTTATATGTTGGAAATAGTTGAATATTTGTTATGTCTGTTATGATTAGGTTGGATTATTATCTCCTTACGATGATTGTCAGAAGAGGTCGTATTTATTTTGCTTCGACTATTGTTCGATGGTCGTCCCCGAAATTTTGATTTTGTTAAGTATATTTTTGGTTTTATCACCCAAATTTTGGTCCTTAGTATTAATTGTTCAAAATTATTTGGGAATTGATTATAGAAATTGGCCCTGCTAGTTCGGGTTAAAGGACATAACGTCTAGGGTAGTAGAAAATAACAGATGTTAGAGAATGGGGATTGGTTAGGATAGAGGGGTGAACTAGGGATATGTAATCTAATGGCTATAAGTCAACTCTTGTAGGTGTTTCAAAGAATAATTCTAGAATCCAATTGAATCTAAGATAGAATGGTTGGTTTACGTTATGGAAGAAACACATGTATATTTAATATTCGATATTAACTAGTTATATATGAACTAATATTTAAGTTGAACCCATATTTAAAAGAAGAATCTATTCGGGGGGGAAAATTTTGTTTCTTTCCTGATGTTTCATCGCATTTTAATAAAACCTTCTCGTAAAAGTATTTTAACAATGTTTTCTGTGATGTTAGTAGATGCTATACTATGAGTGAAGTAATTTTTATTATTTTATTAAACTCCTATCCGTAGAAACACATTCATGAAAACTCAATGGGTCATAATTAAAAAAATTATTTGGCAATTTTTTTTATTTATTTTGTCTTCCTTTCAAACTTAAAAAGTTATTAAATAAAGAACATATATTGTATTAAAATTGTGTAATACTCAATATAAATTTTTAACTTTTTATTATTATCTTTAAATAAATTTAAATATATTTTAAGAGAAGCAAAAACGAGCGAGAGAGACAGAGAAAGAGAGAGATGGAATTATTGCAGCGTAAATTGTCCACATTGAAAAGTTGGACCATTGTGTTAATTATGAGGTCCATGAAAGAAATATAAAATTTAATGTAATACATATTTAAAATATAAAATGTTTATATATTGTATTTTTTACAGATTAATTTTATCATATTAATATTTACTAAATATTTAATTTAAAAATAAAATAGTTATTTAGACAATTTTTAATTTCAAATTTTATTTGCTAAAATTTTTTATCCAACGAATAACATAAGAATAATAAATAAAAGTTGCTAAAAGAATATATCCATACAAAATAAGATGTTACTATATTTAGAAGAGTGTCCCTTCCATGCATTTAATATTAAAAATAAGATGTTCAGTATAGAAGACTAATTTATTTGTCTCCAATTTCAAAAGTATTAAATAAACAAAACCCGCAGGCGAAAAGAAAAAATATTAAATACATATTATTCTTTTCGGTACGGGAGTTTCTACATTATTCATATGATTCCGTATTGGAAAAAAAAAAAAGAATTTAAGTGCAATAACCGCGCCAAGTGCTATTTTTACCCAAGGCTTTGCTACTTCAGCTTTTTAAGTGAAATACATCAATCTACTCTAACAATATTAGTACCCGCTCTAATAATCTCGGTGTAATGATGCATGGGTATGATGGTCTTGGTTATGCAGCTCTTTTATGGATCATTATTATCGGTAGCACTTCTAGTTATTACATTTCAAAATCAAAACGATATTAAGTATTTTTAGTATTTTTGTTCAAAGAAAACGCGTATTAAAAAGTTATTTCTCTTAGTGAGATTCAATACATGTAAAAAAGCAATATTTTACAAAGGACTTCTTTTTTATGTTAGGTATTATTATAGGTCCCAAATTATTCAACAACTGGATCAGTGGAGTTATTCAACCAAAGGGCCGCTATGGTACCAACCAAAAGACAATTGTCATCGGACGACGAAATGGATTTTGGAATTTATTAACATTCTCCCAAAAAGGCACTGTTAATAATCCCGCAAAGATCAAAACCATTAAAAGAACACCTGATAACTTATCGTATCATGACGGGAGTATTTGAAATACGGAAAAAATACTCATTCTGGTAATATTTCCAAATGAGTAGCAAATGGATCTCACGGCTCGCACTCAATCATGGTTCTAGAACCGCTAAGCCTATGTTAGATGCAATAGTACTTAAGAATTACTTCACTGGAAAAATATATAGGATCATTGGGCCAGCGGGTTCCCATAATAATTATGGCCCATCCCTTTAGCCAATTTAGCTCTTAATACAGGATCATTCCGTCGTGGTTTTTGTTATTAGGATAGGTGAATTCTTATGGATTCATCCTCCAAGGAACCGGGACATGATAATTTTTTCATCATCCAAATTTCGAGCAAGAAAAAAAAAACCAAATGGATCTATATAAAATATATATCTTATAAAAATATATGTTATCCATATCCACAAATGGTTCTCAGTAACTGTAAAAAAAAATATATTAGATTTCCCTTTTGAGTTGCAACTATCCATTGAAAGGAATTCCGCTCTTCTACAGATAAATGCTCAATACCCAAGATAGGGCTTACAAAGCAAGTGGATTATGATCAAATGCTCTCTGGGTCGTCTCGAACCTTGCGGTTGTGTTTATCTCCAAAACATTTGGAAACTTTTTTACATACAAAAGGTTTACTTGTTACTAATATACTATAGCCTCTATTCTTTAGATCCCTTGTTTCACTCCGATATGATATCAAAAATGGCCATGATGCAGAGGAAATGAATGCATTTCCATACTATTAAGATAAATAAAAACGATTTAATAGGTGAAATAGATCAAACAAAAAATCTGCATTCTCGCCTAAATCACTTATTCCGATTGATCTTCGGAGCCTCTTCATGCATGACATGATTCTAACATCATAGACAAAATTCTCTTCAAGCGAACCAGCCTTATCCTCTCGTATCTGTATAGGGCTTATACGGTGGTTGGAACAAAGACACATTGGTTTGCGACTTTCAATGTGGGCGTAAAATATATCCGCATCGTAATCAATACTTCCAAGTCACACACTCCCATAATCCTTTTTTTCTTTTTGGAGAATTCCCATGTTTAGTCATGTTATTGTTATATTAAATAGATAAATACAATATTGTGGAGTTGAAAGAAAATGTCCAAATACATGTCTTATTCTTTTCAATAATCCATACTTGTAGCAATGAAATACTATTGTTCCTTCCAAAATGATAACTAATTGATTACAAATATCTATGATCTATTTTCTCTATAAGGACCAGAAATATACAAATAACGTCTAGGTAGTATAGAAAATAACAGATGTTAGAGAATGGGGATTGGTTAGGATAGAGGGGCTCGGGCTAGGGATATGTAATCTAATGGCTATAAGTCAACTCTTTGTAGGTGTTTCAAAGAATAATTCTAGAATCCAATTGAATCTAAGATAGAATGGTTGGTTTACATTATGGAAAAACACATGTATATTTAATATTCAATATTAACTAGTTATATATGAACTAATATTTTAAGTTGAACCTATATTTAAAAGAAGAATCTATTCGAGGGGAAAAATTTTTGTTTCTTTCCCGATGTTTCATATCGTGATTTTCGATAAAACCTTCCTCGTGAAAAGTATTTTAACAATGTTTTCTCGTGGATGTTAGTA